>LJSK01000006.1:207652-232011 GCA_001299535.1 Leptomonas seymouri
TATATATATATATATATATGGACGTAAATAGATGACTTTTGTTATTTCAGTGGAACGCGGCGCGTGCTGCGAGGCGGTGGGGTACACCCGCTCATCCACACCGCCCCCCTCCCCCTCCCTGAGCTTGGAATGACCACCACGGAGACGTGTCGTACATCATCATAAAGCAAAGTAAAATAAAATTAGAAGAAAAAAAATTTTGATGATGAATGAAAATAGCGGTAACGAGCGAAAGAATGGTGACAGCGATACGAAATTCAAACAAAAAGGAGGAAAAGAAAAAAAGGTGTCAGGGCATCGAAAGGTCCGTAAATGGCCGTGAAGAGCGGGCAGCGCTGTGCCGGAGAGGCCCCCACGCAAACAAAACAAAAAAAGGATATTCCTGATGCTTAAACTTCTCATGTCAGCCTCGTCTTTGTTGTTGTTGTTATGATCGCTCCCCTCCCACTCGTACGTGCGAACAGGCACAGCACAGCGCGCTACTCCAGACCGAACGTATCCGTCTTCTCCGGGTATGTGGAGGTAAAAATCATGTCAAAGTGTCTCTTCTCCTGATTCCTCATCGAGAACGTCCACGCAATCTCGTGTGTGTCCTCGTCGACAGTCACTGTCGCCCCCTTCACAGACGACGGCGTGTCACCGTCCGTTGGTACCGGCTCCTTCAGCGACACCACCACATCCGAGTCGTCAGAGACGGGGTAGTTGTCCTTCACCACGACCGTCACCGGGCCTTTTGTAGCCACTGCGCCACAATTCACCTCGTAACTGTAGTGGAACTCGAGCTGCAGCTTGTTGCTGGAGAAGAAGGCGGTCTTGCCCGACTCGCCACGGCGCACCAGCGAGCGATTTACCGTCACCGTCTCATCGGTGCCCAGAGAAATCTGGAACTCCTCGCCAGGCAGCACGTTCTCCAGCTGGGAGTGGTTCACGAAGGTGTTGCCGTAGAACACCTTCGACGGGCCGGCGATGAACTCGAAATCGGTAGAGTTCACGGCGGTAGCACTGAGGTGCGTCAAAGGGTCCAGCTTGGGGATAGAGAGGAACTGCAGCTTGACGGGGAAGCGCTTGTGTGCGACGGTCACCTTCACATCCGCGTTGTTGTGCCGCACCGTTGCCAACCCAGGGATGGCGTAGACCGTCGCACTCGAGGAGCCGCCGCCTCTCTCCACAGCAGCGTGCTCCAGCAGGGGCGCGCAAGAGGCAGCGGGGGCCATGTTAGAGCCGTCCCCGCCAAAGGCATGAGCTTTCATCTTTCTGCAGATTCCCCCGAATCTGAGAGGGCGCTGCAGTCGTTGGATCGGATTCAGCGATATCTTCCACTGTGGCCACAGTGGCGGCGGAGACCCGCCCGTGTGCGGCGTCGCAGTGCTCAGCCGCAGCCGCACCTTCTCCCAGTCCACTGACGTGCACTGCCGTACATTGGCATAGTAGAAGACGTCGAGCATCGATGCGGCGTAGTCCACGCGCAGGTCATACAGTGGAGACCATCCCGCACCAGACACCAAACACGATATCTCCAATCGCAGCTTCGTCGCCGAGGGCACAGAGTTACCCACCACCAGCGTCGCCTCCAGAGTGTTCTTGGCGTGCGTACGCACGCCACAGTCACCGCCGAGCTCGTTAAACTTGCTCCACGCTGCGTTCAGCCGCTTCTCGATGTCCCCCATCTCGACATTCAGAGTGGCAATCTTGCGCTGAGTTGCTGCCTTGCGGGAGGCAAAGAAGGAGCCTGTCGTGAGCCAGTTCGTCGTGCTCTGCAGATAGCCCTGGAAATACTTCTGGTTGTTCTCGTTACTGCTGTTCGAAACGGCAAAAGCGTTGGTACGGACGTAGCGCTGGATCTCGTCCAAATGCTGGCACGATTCCTGCATGATATCCAACTCCTCCTGGCAGATCGCCTGCTCCTCCTCGACAGCCTTTATCTCGTCCTTGGCGCGCTGCACATCGGCTCGCACATCTTCGGTGACCGTGTCATGGATCGGGTTGATGTTCTGCAGTAGCACGGCGGACGCCACGGCAGGATCGGTCTCACGATCCACGCGCAGCTGCAGCGTTGACCAGTCCACGTTACCGTACTGCTCCATGTTTTCTAAGACAATCACCATTGCGGTGGACGGCTCCAGAGGCACCACCGCCGAGAAAGACAGCTGCGCGCTGTCATCATAAACCGTTGCGCTCTCCAGCTGGGGCGACAGCGTCACGCGAGACATCTTCACAAAACAAAATAAGAATAAGAAGAAGAATAATAAAAATTGGTAGAAGAGATATCGGCACTATATATGAAGCTTTTTAAAAGCAGATGGCAGAGTCTGTGGGCAGGAAGCGACGTCCAAGCTTGAAGGGAAGAGAGAGAAGTTAAAAGACTAGCAGTTAAAGGTTGCCAGCAAAGAAGCGTTTGAGAGAAATAAAGGTGGACAAAAGAGCGGTAATAGCAACACTCGAAGAAATGCAAGGGCAGGTCGGGAGATGGGAAGGGGGGAAGGGGTATCCATTAGCTTATTTCATATTTAGATGCTTTCATTGTGGAGCAACAGATAAAAAGACGGAAACGCCTGCGCCTCCCGCCCGCTCCTGGCAATACCAAGCAGTTGGCTTTCGCACAGACACTTCAAGCACTCCACGATACGATTTTTTTGTTGTTTTGGAGGGAGAGAGGCAAGACGCAGTGAAAGGGGGTTAGCTGTATTGCTGACTGAAAAACAGCACAAACAACAAAACCGGCTTCCCCCACCCTACGCATCTAGAAGCACTCGGCTCTTTCCACTCCCTCATGTATCGCGGCCTCGATTTCTTCTTTTCTTTTTGCATCTGTGTGTGCGTGTATCTGTGATATCATGGTGTTGTTATGAGCGATGTCTGTAACGGCATTTTCTTTTTTGCAGTCGAAGCTGAAGCCCTAAATCGCGCGTGACACGGCGCAAGCACCACGAAAGCACGATTGAGGCGACCACAAGACTGAAACGCGCTCCATGTATCGGGGGGAGATCGTTGGCAAACCAGTGTGCCACTCATCACACGGCCTGCCATTCTTGGAGATGTAATCTCGTCACAGAGAGAAAAACAACAAGAAATGCCAGCCGTTGTCGTCAACTAAATTTTTCCTGGTGAAACTTGTCGCGCTTCGTCTGTCCGTCCTTTGTGATGCGACCATCGAACAGCTTCGTGGCCACCTTGAACGCCAAGCACCCTGCAGGATCACCGATCTCCCGAAAAATGGTGGTGAGCTCGTGATCCATCATGTAGTTGTACGTGGCGTGCTGCGTCATCTTGCGCGTGAGGTGCACCGCAGCCTCCCAGTCCAAACGATGCAAAAGACAGCGGATGAGCAACAGATACATACCGGTATTCTGCAGATACCACACATCGTTGCTCCCCACCAACGTTGTCTTGTCGAGCAGCGCGTGCCACAGCTCAACGAAGAACTCCGAAGCATCCTTCATTTCACCCTCCATCTCTGCAGCTTCGTCAAGCACGGGATCCAGTGCATGGTCCCCTTCCACTTTGAAGGCACCGAGCACGCCGCCATCAAGGCTTCGATATTGGAGAGAGTTATTTGCAAGCTGCGCAGCCGGATACGGGTTGTACACCGCTGGGTCCCACAGATACTGCGGCACGCTCGCCTCACTGCTGCCGGTATGCGGCAACGTTGTGCGCGTCCGCCGCAGCGCCTGCTGCAGCTCCGCCTGCGAGGTCAAGGACGAGGATGCTTGAGGAATGGTAGAGCCAAAGAAGATACGGTGCACATCAGCGAAGTCTTTGGCGATGACAGCGTCGGACCGCAGCGCAGGGAGCTGGTTGTCGTGGTAGAAGAGGTGCTTCATCGAGTCGCGAGACTGCCTCGCGGAACCGAAGAGGGCCAGCGACGTGTCACGTGCATCCAAATAGCGCGCCCACTTCGAGCGCTCCTCTAGGCCAACTGGGGTCAACTTCGGGTTGCGCGGCGGATGGCGACAGCAGAACTCGGCGAGCTGTAGAAACATGAGTTGGGTGCTGCGCGGGAGCCGGCCATAGCCGGCCCCGGCGTTGCCAGAGTCGATGGCTTGCCGCAGCACAGCACGCGCCTCTACCGTGGTGCGGATAAATTGGGCCTCGAAGTTGCTAAGCCTCACCACGTCAAGCGCGGTGGGGACTGGCGGGCTGCAAGACGCGGACAAGGCAGACCACGAGTCGGCTGTGTCGTCGGCGCTCGGCCCATCCGGCAGCCCGCCCACAAGGCGCCGAACTGCGCAGCGGAATGGCTGCTGTACCTCACGCAGCGTTGTAGCGCTCATACGATTCAGAATAGTGCCCATGTCCATGAGATGGTGCACCGGGACTGTGAAGGCCTCACGTGCAAAGCTGTTATCACTCTTCGCCTTCGTACTGCCAGCAGTAGAGGACAACGATGGCCGAGCAGTGATACCTGTGTCAGTAGAAGCGTCTAATGTCAACAAGGCTCCAGAGCCCTGCTCATACTGCTGCTGCCTCTGTAGCTCCTGCTCGCGGATGCTTCGCACCAGCATCTGCATCGCTCCCATGTCATCTCCCACGGTGCTGCTCACTAAACTCAACGCGTGAAGTAAGTGGCCCGAGTTGTAGCGGTGAACACCAACTCCATCACGCATCAGCGGACGCAGCGTGCTCAGCACAATCTCCCCCAAGTCGTTTGTTTGCGCGTTCATGAAAGGAAGCGGCACGGCAGCCGTCATGATACGATCGCCGCCCGCTGCATATAGAGAGCGACGCATGGCGTCAACCAGCAATGAAAGATGGCAGTGTGCGGAGGAGGACGCACCTGCGCTGCTACTGCTGCCGCAACTGCCCATCTTCTCTGTCTCCGTGGAAAGCTCGCGCAAGCTCACTTCACCCAGCAAGGAAAGCCGGTCCAGAACCGCTTGTACGCTCACGTGGCCACGCTCAAAGCCCTCGAAATAGCCAAACAACGTGCAGAGGCGAGGGAACTGCCCTGTGTGGACTACTGCACTGCTCAGAGCAGCGAGCACATCCCAGTCGCTCAGCTCCACGCCCAAGGCACGTATCCACAACGCTACCAGGAAGCATGAGGCTACTGCGTCCACGTGTTGCACACAGGAGAAGTGGTGGAGGAGGGACGAGAGCAGCGGTGCGCTCTGTGTCTGGAAGCCAGACTTTTCTACAGCGCCTGGGACTAAAGACAACGCTGACGAGCCTTCAGCATCACGCACGCGCCGTCCTACCTCGTTGTTGCTGTACATCGCTGTGGTAGCCCCCTCCGACCCGGCATCTTCAACCATAACCTGACTGCCAAACGCTTCCTGCGCCAGCGCAACAAGCTGAAGAATGCGCGCCTGTGTGTCCGGTGGCGACAGCACATGGATGCAGTCCGCCATGCGAGCGTACGTCTCGAGAGTCATGGTGCCGCTCTGCACCATCACCTCAAGTAGCTGCAGCGCATTGTGCGTGTCCTGGTGATAGTTGAAATTACGCAGGAGGGCATGGAAATGATAGGGTGTCAGCTCCTGTCCTAGATGCTCGCGGATGTACTGGAGCGTGGCACTTAAGTCTTCGGTGTTGTGATTGCTCACAAAGGTGGCCACGAGCGCGTTGGCATCGTACAAGCTCAGCGGCGGCAGCGGAGAAGCACTGCTGTATGTGAGCGGGTCGGTGAAAGCTGCGTCTGCCCCACCAGGTGGAGAAGGCGAATTGTCCTGACTAGCGCTATTTTGCAATGTTACGTTCAGCTTCTCTCTCGCAGCGTTGTGCACGCGCTCGCGGTACCTCGGCTGCCACCAGTCGGCGATCACGCGCTGGTTCAGCAAGTAGCTGCCGCACGCAGGTGAGGAGCGGCGCAGCATGCTTAACTAAGGAATAAATCTGTACGTGTGTTACCTACTGCGCTCAGTAGCTCAGTGATAGATGATGATGGAGGGGTACTACTGATAGCCCCCGTTGTTGGTGCTATTGCTGTTTCAACTAGCACCCTTTTCTTTAAGCGCCCTCTAGCCCTTTTGATTTCGCCCTCCTAAAGGCAGCGGTGTGATGGGTGCACTCGCACGCTTGGATAGCAAGAAAAAGAAGAAGATCACGCCGTTTTTTTTTGTTGTGGGGGAGGCAAGCAACAGGATGTAAAAGTCAGCATGTCTGTTCACCATCAGGGGCAACGCAGGAGCATCAATGGCGTTTACGGTGTGCAACGTGGGATCCCGTTGTATGCTTGATGATAGCCTACCCGGCATGCCCGCATATTCTCCGTTGTTGTTTGTGTTAGCTCATCGATGCTTGGTCCTCTTCAACGAAATTGGTGGAGGCCGAAATGCCTCAATAGAGCACCTGCTGTTCTGCGCAATGCAGTTGAAGTCTGCAATGTTAGTTTCCACGGTCACCGTTGAGCTGCTTTTCATCTGAGCTAATGGTTACCCCTTCAGCGGACTAGCGCCTTCCGCAAGTGCGCCTGCGCGAACTCGGCGGCAAAAACGGGGGTCAAAAATAGAAGAAGCAAAAAAAAAAAAAAAATAGGCTTGGCGTGGCGTCCTCAGCACGAGCACACATACGTGAAAAGAAAACGTATACACGGAAGGGCCAGCAACAACAGCAAAGGCACGGGCAGCAAACGCTACAAGCGAGGCAGCCGAGAGGAAGCGAAAGCCCACACACGCACGCACACATACGCATCGCTGCAGGTCACTCATTGACTTCACTCTTCAGAGGTTTCGCCCTTTGGCCTCTCTCGATCTCATTTAGCTGTACTCGAACGTGCCGGTTTCCTCTATTGCCGCAATGATCTTTGCGCGTGCAGTGGCGTAATCGCCGTAGGGCGGCAGCTTCAAAGTTGAAAAACATGTGGCGGCGGAAGGTAAGTGATCTCCGCCTGACACATTCGGCGACAGCAGCTGCAGCTTGAAGGGCGGAGAGAGAAAGCTGAAGCCGAGCAACGGCGGACGCGTCATGGACGTGGCAAACTTAAGCAACTGGCTCTGCTGCTTGCGTGTGAGGGACTCGACGACATCCCAGAACAGGCGCACCTGCGGTTTCTCCGCATCGTCAGCGCTGTCGTACACGGTGTTCGCCTTCCAGTCCTGCAGATCAATCCCGCCGCTCTCATCCCCGCCGAAGAGCTTGCCGACCTCGTTGCTGTCGAAGAACACCAGGCGATTGGAGTCGAGAACGGAGTGCAGTCCGGCGCAAAAAGCTCGCGTCTGATCTGCCGCCTCACGGTTCAACTTGAAATCGGCCACGAGGTGGACGTAGTAGAGACAGTTGCGCGGCGTCACCTCCATCTGTGCACCGCCGCGCACGAGTTCCACCTCCTTCGTCACACCAAGCGAATTAACGGTATAAACAAACGTCAGCCCAATGGCCTGCAGCTCCTGCTCGTCGAGCAGCGTGAGGGACATGAGCTGGTGGTAGAGCTCCGAGTCGAAGCTCTTCAAGTTGCTCAGCGTGTTGCGACGACCCAGAATTGCGTTGCGGAAATGCTGGGCGAACGGCACATCCTGCAGCACGCCGTCGCGCAGGGCCCGACCGACCATGGCCCCCAAAAAGCGGATCTTCTGTAGGTGCTGCGGGTCACCCGCAGCGATGGCGCTGAAGGAGTTGGGGAACACGTAGCCGTCCGTCGTCTGCCGAAAGAGCCCGTACTCGGCAGCAAACCCCTCCTTGCACAGCGACACGATGCACTCGCGATAGACGCCGCGGCCGTAGCCCGCCTCCAGTGTGCCGTCCTCGGACACAAAGCGAATGTTGTAGACGTTAGAGCTCATGGGGTTGGTGTGGAAGAGGTCGAAGGCGTCGACGAACACGCGACCACGGTGCACCACAGCGGGGCGATCGGCGGGGGGCACCCACTGATCTTCCTGCGACGCCAGCAGTGCCGACAGCAGCAGCGCCCGCGCCGAAAACGGGAGAAGGAAAGGCGCGTGCAGCAGCAGCTTGATGTAGCGCAGCTTGGTGTCCCAGCTCTGACTGCCGTGGAACATGAGGTCATCGCCGGGAAGTCGCGAGAGCACCACGGCGCCTGCTGAGGGGCTGCTTGTGCTGTCCAGCCGTCTGTTGTAGCCCGAAGCCGCGGCAGCCGTCACAGTGGGGCTCGCGTATTCTCCCGCAGCGACGTCCTCCTCGACGGCGGCCCTCTCCTCGTCCACCACTGCAGCGCTTGCTTCATCCCAACGCGTTACGATGGACGCGACGGCGCTGTCGGCGGCCACCCTACTCACCGACACCCACAACCCGGCTACGCCCGCCGGCACAAACGGATCTGCCTCGTTGACAACATGAAGCCGGCTGAGCAGCAGACCCGCCGTGTGCGCCACTGCCTCGCCGTTAGAGTCCGGCACGACACCGTACAGGTGGGCGCGGTGCACAATCTCTTTCAAGGCCAAGATCAGCGCGCAGGCTTCCTCGACGGAGAAGACCGCCGTGTCGCCGCCGCGGCGTAGCCCATCGGCAAAGTCGCAGACGTTCACATAGTGGGCTAGCAAGGTGAAGAAGAACACGGAGAGAGACGGGTGGGGGTCGTAGAACGACATCGGATAGCGCGGGTGCGTCTCCCACGTGGGCAGGCGGAGCAGCGAAGTTTCGACGGGCGTGGTGGCTGTAGCGCCTGGTACGCGCCGCTCCCGAAATCCTTCCCGCAGCCTTGGGGCGGATGCAGCGGCCATCTCCCCCTCTCCCCAGACGGGACGAGCGCACAGCTTCTGGAACTCCGCTGTGGGGGGCAGCACCGCGCGCAGGCCCTCGCAACTCTGCCAGTAAAGACTCCAGAGCCGGCGCAGGAGCTGCGGAGTGCGGACAAGCTTCGCGCTTAAGGCGAGCGTCTCCTGCTGGTAGCGGCCGTAATCCGGCTTGGAGAAGGTAAAAAGCGGCCAGGCAAAGACGTTGCAGAGAATTTCCAGCGGGCTCTGCTGCGCAGACGCGGACGTGGGCCACACCGTCGCCGGCCCACTGGTTGCACCGGCAGCAGCGGTGCTGCTGGCAGCTGTAGCGGGAGGCATCGTGTGGGGGCGGAATGGAGACGCCGCAGAAAGAGCAGAATCGGGTGCAGCGGCGGCGCCATTACGGCTTGCCTTACCTCCCACCGGAACGGCGTCAGCAAGAGGCGCTGAAGCGTCAGACGAAGTCTCTAGGTTTGGCTTCTGCGCCGTCTGCAGCCTCAGCTGCTCCCTCGCCTCATCCGCTGCGGTGAGCAACTGCATCAGATGCAGCCCACCTTCTGTGCTGAAGAGATACGACGACAGCAAGCGATACTGACTGCGATGCAAGCCATGAGCTGCTGTAGCGGTGGCAGTGGTGATGGTAGCCGCATCAGCCAGCGTGGCATGCTTCTGGCCTGTATTGTAAGCGTAGTGATCGGCAAGGATACTCTCAACAAAAAACGGCTCGCGGCACAAGCGCTCGCTGAGGCAGCTGACGCTGAGCAAGTAGCGCTTCAGAGCATCGGCTGCATGGGGTGCCGTGGACTTCGCCCATTGCTGCACGTGAGGCAGTAAACGCACCAGGCGGCCCAGCACACGTGCACGCAACGGGCCGCCCTTAATCCCGCTCACGTCCTCGCCGGAGGTCAGCTGTGTGGTGAGGGCGGTGCGCAAAAAGCACTCTTCAATCAACAAGGTACAGCAAGCGTCAGCCCCCAGCGACGCACTGCCTCCATCGCCATCTGGAGCAGGTGCTGAGTTGAAGGGCTCGGTTTCCTCGGCACTCAGCAGGACGACGAGGGGATTCGTGGTTAGCAGCAGGTATGCATCATCGCTGAACGTGGCACACATGCACTGCCAACAAGCGCGCGCGAACGCGGACGATGATAACGAGAGCGGCGAGGGGGCCGACGATTCCGTTGCCTGAGGAGAAGAAGCAGCAGCGGTAGCTGCAGGAGGGAGGGAGGATGGAGGGATGGGAAAAGAGGACAGAAGAGGTCGCAGCACCTCCGTGTACTCCTTCCTGATCCACGCTTGCGACAGCGCCGGCTCTTGCGTTGCTAAATCAAGAGCCATCGTCAGTGCCTGGATTGCAGGCCAACGGTCAACGTACGCCAGAGAAGAAGGAAGCAAGCAGTAACACATCGTGGATGTGCCTACGCCCCCCTCCTCGTTCAGACTCCTGCTGTACGCTGCATTGCGAACGATAATGGCTCTAACCACCGATTCAGTCAAAGTGCTGAAGAGCTGCTCGACACCGCCATTGTCATTCGTCGGGGCGTCAACCACCGATGAAGCGGTCTTTCCTTTGCTTCTCCGCGTGGCATGAGGGAGCTGCTGAAGAAGCACATAGAGAAGAAGCGATACATCCTTTGTGCTCAAGGACGAGAGCAGGTGCTGCCACAGCGGCGATGGTGTGTCAACTGTCTCGCTTCGCCTTGATGGCGTCCACAGTGCGCAAGAGCCCAGAACCGTGCACAAGGTGCTTCCATACTGATGCAGCAGCCTCTGATGGTGCGCCTGCAGCTCTGTCAGACATTTATAAGACGCAGGCGCAGTCGCCTTGGATGCTTCCGCCTGAACGCTCTCCTCCTCTTCTTTGCCCACCGATTCGTCTGGCACGGGTGGCCCATTAACAGGGATTCGCGATGGGTGTGTCACCGCATACGATAAGGACCAGCAGGCGGTGTGCAAGCGTTTTGTGAGCTGCTCTTCAACGCTGCTCGACGACTCGGCAGCATCTGACACCGATGAAAAACAGAGAAACCTTGAGACGTCAGAGGGAAGGCTGCGCACATTTTCCAGCGCGAGACGCATTACCCTCACACCGGCTAGCCACTGACGGATAACGCGCTGCAGACGCTGTGCAGCCCGCGTGCGCCGTGCCTCCTCCTCTCGCCGCAATCGCTGCCGCTGCGCATCCTCGAGAATGCTCGTGCGCGTTTTATGATGGTCGCGCGCAAACGTCACATTGCGCATGCGGCTTGACCCATTGAAGATGAACTGACTCATGTGACCGTTGTTGTTGTTTTGATCGTCCCTTCCCCCGTTTTCTTCTCCCTTGGGTTGTTATGAATGTATGCTAAAAGAGTGAAGACAACGTTGAGCCGGCTGAGCAAGCAAGGGCCCCGCCCAGTGGCACACAAGAGGTGCTTTCGAACGAGTTTGTTGGCGATTGACCCACCACCTACCCGCCTGCCGTAAACCGACTCAAATTGCCTGCGGCAACGGACTCAAGGAAAACTATATTACAAATCAAAAAAAAAAAAATATGCACCAATATAGGCGGTGTTTAATGGCCCCTCCGTACGGCGTTGGCCCGTGCTAGATAAAAGCCGTTTCCCCTATGAAAAAAAAAACAGCAATAAGAGGCCTGCCTTGATCCAGTCCCGCCCTCCTTCAGCTCGGCACGGGTTTACAACAGAAGACAACGAGTGTACAGTCCTCTGCAGGCGGCAACCATAGAAATAGCAGCTCCGCGATGCCTACTTGTTGTACCCCTCTCTCTGCCCTTACCCCTCGATCACTTCTGTGTGGAGAGTCTAGAGATATCTTTATGAAATTGGGTCGATGAGAGAAACGAAATGTACGTTCTGTTGAGCAGCATATATTCACACGTATACAGGAAAACGGAAAACAAAAGAAGAGAAGGAAGGACAGAAGGAATAGAAGGCACTACCGTCAGGCACCACACGCCTTCACCTGCACATCTTCCTCTAATGACATTCATAGAAAGACCTACACGCGTGTGGCCACGCGCTACATGTGCTCCATCAAGACAAACGCAGCCGCTAGCCTCCCCCTCTTCCACTGCCACGAGATGCTCTGGAGCACGTAAAGCGGCTCGTACACGTGTCTTTCGGCTTTTTCTTCTTCTACTTGGAGAATTGGCACCGTTAGTTTCTTGAGGGAGAAGCCATGCTACTTGATAGACCAGACAGAAGGAAAACGCTTCGGAAGAAAAGGAAAAAAAAAAAGAGATGAAGATCAGCAAAATAGGGGGGAAAGGGACCGCCGTGCAAAGCGCCATGTCCACCTCAAGCTTCTGATGCATCCCCATAGCGTTCTGTCTCACAACTTGAGAAGATAACAGCAAAACGCAGGCACAGAAAAAAGGGAGAAAAAGAAAAACGAGTAAAACACGAGCGCTGCAGTCACAACAAAGAGAGGCAAAGGCAAGTGGTCACCACAGGTATCCATACAACTCAAGAAACAAAAAAGAGAAAAACAAAAAGGTGATGATGAGCAAATGCACAACGGTGAACATCTAAGCGACTCGTACTTCAGTAACTGGCATCACATCGCATTCGTGGAAACCTTCAACGGTAGCGCAAAAGAAAACTTCCCCTCCACAGTACCACGCCTCTCCCTACGCAGCAGATGGAGGAAACGTACAACGGAAACTAAAGAGGGGAGTTGAAAGATAGAAGCAAGAACAGATGTTTGAAGTCCACCAAGTGATAATTGGTGATGAAAAGCCACCGTCATGAGAAGGGCTGAAGAGTACACTGCACGTATAATATTGTTACTAAATATTTTCTTTTTTGAGTACAACGAAAGAACGCATTATTGTGTTGCTGCTTTCAAGAGCCACCCGATACAGGCAATCCTTCACTGCTCTCTTGGTTTTGTTGCTCTTTCTTTTTCTAGCTTGTCAGCTTTGTGCAGCTGCTGTCGCTCCTTACTTTCTGGCAGCTCCTCCTTGCACCTCATCAGCGACACAGCAACATGCAGCACGGCGCTCGCGTCAACCAGAAAGTCACCGTTTTTGATGCCGCTTTGCCGCCACCTTAATTTTAAGCGGAGTCGCCTGGTATAGCGAGAGCCGAAAGAGCGATGTTATCGATCCACAAGCAGTACTGGTTCAGCCCCTGCTGCTCACCGTAGAGCGCGTAGAAGCACTCCCTCGCATGATGCAAATCGCTGCGCTGCAGGGCGGTTGAGTCCCTCTCGTAGCGCTGAATCGTCTCCAGCAGTTTGTTTCGATCCAGCGAGCGAAGCGGGGAGGTAGCGGAACTTGGCGTCGCTGACCTCGTCAAGCCGCGTGGCGACGCGTAAGTGCGGAGCTGCGGTGGCGTATCATTCACCGCGCTCTTCGGCGACACCGCATGCGATGCGTATGAGCCACGAGAAACATGTGAGGCCCGGGAGGAGTGTGCAGTGGCCGACACATCAACCTCCTCGCTGATCTCCGCCACCACGTCAGCCGGGGGCGGGACGACCAGCACGGCATGCGCCGGATCCCGCAGCGCCGACGACGATCGCTTGGGCGATATAATATGCCCATAGGGCGATTGCAGGTCGTTAGGGCTACAAGTGGGCACAGACTGCCGCACGACTGTGTCGGGGTGCAGCGCGCGCGTCTGTTGCTGACTACGCCAGGTAGTGAGCGACTGCGCGCGGCCAACGGAGCTGCGGAGGGAATTGTGCGTGCTGCTCGCCACTGTCGAGCTGCGCTGATTATCCGGAGCTGGCGATGCACGCACAGCGCTCTGGGTTTTGTGGCCGGGGCGGATCACCTGACTGCCACGTTTCACCGCACCGCGGCCAAGATGCACGTACGGGCTGTGGTGGCCTCCAGCAGTAGCAGCAGCAACACCATTGCTGTGGTGGCGATGGCTGCTAGTCGATGCATCAGCAGTCCGTGCACCATTACTTGTGTGCGCAGACGCGCGCCCTCCCTCCACTGGCGCAGGCGTCTGCCCACGTGGGGTGGTCCGCGGGGAGCTGCGGCGAGACGCGACGCTTCCTTGGCTACGGGCACGGCTGGGTCTGACGCAGCCCGACTGCGGCAGAGAGCCAGAGCGGATTTGGTGCACGCGCGTACCTTCCGGCTGATCCCCCTTCAGCAACCAGTGGACACGCTTGCACAACTGCTCCGCCTCCGACCTCAAGTCCATCAGCGTCTGCTCGTAGCAGCTACAGTACTCGTCCCAGGCGTTCAGATCGCCATGGCGGCCAGCCTTTGTGAGCGGCACCTCCTTCCGCGTCTGCAGCAGGAGCGAGCGCGCATCTGCCAGCTGCAGCAGTTGGGCTTGGAGGCCCCACGAGACGCGCTCCAAGAAGCAGCGATCCTGCGCGCGGAGAAGGGCGGGGCGGCCACCAGTGCGGAGAGGCTTGTCGCGGTAGACCTCCGCCACCGTCACGCGCTGCTCCCACCTGCCGAGTGTCGCATCGTGGTTGGCCATCACGGTATGCACGTAGCGCTTCACGTCTTCTTGCGTAGTGGCCACCGGAGCGGCGGCCATGTCGGGTCGGTCAGGGGACGCCGAGACGGTCGTGTTCACCGGGTCTGACGAATTCGATGCATCGCGGTTGAGCACTGCCACCGAGGCCGAGCGCCGGCGGCCATGGACGGAGGCGCGGTAAAGGTGATCTCCTTTGTAGTGATGTGGCTGCTGATGGAAATCATTTCCGGGGGGAGGGCTGGCAGGATCCACCCGGGATCCATTTGGCACTACGTGAACAGGCTGAACTGGAGAGAGGGCGTACGGGTGTTTGATGGAGTCGCGTCGGCGCAGCGGCACCGCGTCTGGGGTAGAAGCCACCACCGAACTAGCAGTGGTTGCGTTGACCCTCCTCGCCCTCACAGCCGACGGTCGGGCGCTGCTGTGCCCGTTGTTGCCGTTGCTGCTGGCGCTGTAATGTGGGCCGCCGCTGGTGCTGCGCTGCGGTAGCAGCTGCATGACAGTGTGTGTACCCTCTGCACTGGTCCTTACTGCGTCGTCTCTACAGGACGAGTACTCCGGAGAGGAGGACGTCTCACGAACGCCAGAGAGGTCAACATATTGGCTTTTCTCCTCCATTTGGCTATCGAGCATTGCTCTTGTTTCTCCTCTCGTGAGTGCAGTTCAGAGCACGTTCCTCTGCAGCGATAATCTTTCTTTTCTTCTTCGTGTTTCCCTTCTGCAAGACGACTGCACAGCGCGAGATTGAAAAACTCTCGCAAAGCAGTACACACTCACTCGCACTCAAGCGGGGGGGAGAGAGGGGGGAAGAGAGGTGACCAACGAGGAGTCTTAGTTGCGGCACGTAATGAAACGAATGGGAAAGGGCGAAAGAAAAAGAAGGTTGGAACTATCGGGGTGGTGATGGTGGTGGTGTTGAGGGGGGGGGGGAGGACCAAAGAAGGGGGAAAGTAAAAAGAAAAAAAACGAGAACAAAGATAAGTACATCAAATTTGGTACTCCGTAAGAACACAACGACTATGAAGCACCACAAGCAGCTGGAAGGAAAAGTCAAGCACGGTAAGGCTTATCCAAGTAACATACATAATAATAATACTAGTCACGAAAAAAAAAATGTTGCGTGCACGACCCTCTCAACGAGTTAAAGCAGGTTCATGCGTATATTAGAAGGGTGTCCATGGGAGAGAAAATGGCAGCACATTATCATTGCGAAAGCAACGAGAAAGAGAAGTGGGCAGAGGAGTAAGCTATTTTATATTTAGAGCATCGAAGTAGTGATGGAAGTGCTGGAGCTGCCGCACCACAGATCAGCACGCGGGCTTAGCGCTTCAGCGGCGCACCACTTGAGGCTGTCATCTAGGTATATATGCTGGCAGGTACGCTCACCTTCTTGATTGACCATTCAAGCGATACGATCTACTTTGAATCTGTGCAAAAAGCATGAAAGCAACAGTAATGAAAAGAAGAAAAGAAGCTCTCGACGGGCATCCGTGGAAGACAGTGGAGACGAGGCCAATTCCATCCCGTGTTTATCACTCTGTGGGAAGAACAACTACCTGGACGCGCACACACAAAAGGAAAAAATATATAAGAAGAGGAAAGAAGCGATAGATGATACCAAAACCGAAACGCAGCACAGATGGGAATTTTGAGTCACCAACGAAAAAAAAAAGGGAGAAAGGGGGGCTATCCTGCCATTTTCCTCCGGCCCGCCGAGCAGCGCGTAGTACTCGAAAAAACATAGGCAACGAGAGCGCCAAGGTGGAAAGAAGATAAAAGAAAATGAGGGGAAGGGGAACGAAAAGCAAAAAAAAAAAGAAAACAAGCAAGCAGAAGCCGACTTCAGTTCTTTTTCTTTACTTTCCTTCGCTTTCGATCTTTACCCCTCTCACGTGATCCACTATATTCATGCGAAAAAAAAAATAGAAGCGCTGGCGTACAGACCACCAGGCAAACGAAAGGGGGAGGGGGAAAATGCGCGCTTTACGCAGAAGCCGCCTGCTTCATTGCTTTCCGTGCCGGTAAGGGCAAAGACTCCCCTGACAGACACTGCACCTCGCGTCCACACAAAAACACACATGCACGCACACACACTCACAGCGCAATTTGCTGCTTCTGCTGCGCTCGTTGTGTGTTGACCTCGGGCTGCAATGCACTTAGACGCTCTCCTGCACCTCCTTGATTGCCTTCTCATCGGTTGCGAGTGTTTGGACGTCGTGATTGATCACATAAGTAGCGGCGCGGGCCCCCATCTGGCAGCAGTACTCAAGGTCGTTCGGGTTCGTCACGAAAGCAGCGATGAAGCCACCAGCAAACGCATCGCCCGCGCCCATCGACTTCAGTTTGCCCTTGCTAGGTGCCTTGGGCTGCACCACAACTTCTCCAATCAGTCCCTCACTGGTGGCGTAGATAGCGGGCTCCAGGCCGCGTGTCATTACCACTCGACGAACGCTGTGTTGGTCGTACATCATCTCTCTCGCAACCTTGCCCGCCAGCTCCAGATCCGACATGTCCGCCGGCACCCACTGCAGCATCATCGCCAAGTCCTTCATTTCTTCCTTGTTGCCGATGATGATGTCCAGCCTCTCCAACACGTCCACGAGGTCCTCGCCGAACTCCTCGAGCACTTTCTTATTCGACAGCCCCATTGCCGTGAGCTGCTTCGAGCCGTCCGGCAGCCTGCACGTACGCGAGCCAGCAATTAACCGCAAAGTCTGCTGCACGCGGCACACGTTTGCGTAGGCGGTGGTATAGATGATGCTCGCAGAGCACTTACCCCTTTCCACTGACTTGGAAGAAACAAACTCGTCGCTGAGCGCGCTGGCTGAGGAAACGTTAGCGATCAGTGTGCGCGCGTCGCCCACTTTGCAGACGGCGCAGAGACCACTGGGAAGGGTGTCGCTCACCTCCAGTGCCGTCGTCACACCGTCCTCCACGGCCTTCGCGAGAATTTGCTCTCCGTAATCATCCTTGCCGACGCAGCCCACGTACATGACGCATCCAGTTGTTTTACCCAGCACGTGTCGCCACATCCACTGCGCCACACGGGCTGTGTTCAGCCCCGAGCCACCCGGACTGGCGAGCTTCGAGATCTGTGACAGAATAGTCTCAAAAAGCTTCCGGTAGTGTGGGTTGTAGACGTAGGCACAGTCCTTCTCTAGCTCGTACTGCTTCAAGAAGTCCTTGTCCACGTCGACCACCACATCGAGCAGTGGGTTACACTGCACATAGAGCGGGATCACTTCGTCGCCAGACATGGTCGTGGGCAACAAAGTTGAGACGACGAAGTTCGCCGTTTGTCTCGCTGACGCTTCCAAGAAGACTAATATATTGAAGGGGAGTCGGCACCTTTAAAACCAACACAAAATGCGTAAGCGGCTGCTTTATTTCTCAAAAAAAGAAAAAAAAAGCGAATTGGCTGGGAAGAGGATGCAGCTAAATATATTTGGATCAGTACTGATTGCAAAAGAGCCGTGGAGCCTGCGTGAGCCCGCTTCTTCAACTTGAATCGCTTGCTACGCGCGTGTGCCTAGAGAGAAGAGGGAGGAGGGAGAAGGGGGCCGGTACGCCAAAAAAAAAAAGAAAGAAAACAGATCAAATGCGCGGTTTGAGAAATGTGTGACGCACTTTGCCGATGCGCGTGCCCTTGTTCTCAGAATAGCACCGGCGACTGTTTCCTTTGTGACGTTCGCGCTACCGTTTCGCTGTCAGTGAAGCAACAACTGCAAATAAAGGTCGTGTGCAGCCTTCAAAGAAATCAAGGGAGAGAAGCGAAACGCGAATTTTGACAGAAAGGGCAGAGGACTTCGAAGAAGAAAAAGCTCTGATTAGTGTAAGGTGAGCTTGCGGAGATGCTACTGGATTAAAGAGAGCCTGCGGTGAGAGGGGCATCAGAATTGACGTGAAGAAACGTAGAAAAGAATTCGGCAATGAACAAATGGGGAGAAGAGCACAAAGATGGATGAAACAAAAAGAAAAGAGTTCTTCACCTCTTCCTTCAACGCTGAGCAAAGCGGTTCCCATTAGTGCTGCCCGTCAAACCACATCTCTGACAGGTGCTGTTCATCGAAGCATAAATGCAACAAACGCTACACCATGAAGATCAAGGAAGAAATAGTGCTCACAAAGGAAACACACGCGGACCTGAACCTGAAATGTCAGAAAGAAGAGACTCGGTAATTGTTTTTTTTTCCTTTTTCACTTCTGTTTCTCACACCACAGCACCACAGAAAGCAAACCTATAAGGAAGTGTTACCACCATGACATCCTCTACCTCTTTCCGTTTATGCTGATGGTTCACTGAAACGATGCGTGTATCCTGCGTTTGTACACCCGCGGATGGATAAGAATATCCGTCCAGGAGCGTCGCTTGAGTCGATGTCACAGGATGGTGCCAGCCATCTTCGCCAGGGCGTGTGATGAGTAGCGAGGAGGCGCCAAAGCGGTGCTCCACTGTTTCTTCCGGCCCTCGGCCTCCCTCGCTGCAACTTTCTTTATCGGTCCACTTTAGCCTGCGCTCAACATGTGGGTTATTTACAACGCGTTTATCAACGAATGAAGAGAGAAAAGGCCGCCCTTTAAGTATTTAGGAAATGAAAGTAAAAACTGCCTATAAGCAGAAGCACCAGACCATTTAAAGTACGGATAATTATTTTAAGGATATCCAGTGGCCAAATCCAAAAAAAAAAGGAGGACGGTGGAAACACAAGAGAGAGCGGCGGCAGAGTTCCCTCTTACATTTACATCAACGGCATTGCATGCAGTGGATGCACTATTTAAAAAAAAAAAATGTCGAGCACATCACGCACCACCGGTGCTGACGTATGTTCAACAGTATGTTTCCGTTCTCCATTTTCTTTTCTCCGCACGGGCAGCTACATATGCAGCGCTTCATCTGCTGCAAAAAGTGCATCCTACGCGTTCTTAGAGCAAGTGCAGCGTGCGTATCACACACACACACACACACACACACACTTTGTGCCATCAAATTGTTGCCGATGATGTCTCTACGCCTATTTCCTTTCCCCAACTTTAAGGAGTCATCTCTGGCTTCTCGGGGTAGGTGCAGCCGTCGTGCTGGATGATGACACCTGCCGCGTAGTTGCCCAGGTCGCAGCAGCGCTCCACGGAGCAGCCGTAGGCGTATCCGGCGAGAAACCCGCCCACAAAGGCGTCACCCGCAGCATTCAGGTCCACGATGTCATCCGTCGGGATGGACTTCACCTCCGTCTGGCCGTGCTCGCCGTTGCGAGTCCAGTACACAGTCGGCGCGCTGCCGTGGGTCAGCACCACGAGTCGGTTGTGTGTGCCATTATATGGCAGCTCCGTCGCCGCCCGCCGCGCAATCTCCACGGTGTCCTTGTACTCCCACTTCATGAGCTGCGCCAGCGCCTGTGCCTCAGCTTCGTTACCGAACATGACGTCTATGTAAGGCACAATCTTCAAGAAGTTATCCGAGAAGAACTGCAGCAGAAACGGAGCGGAGAGGTTCATCATGAACTGGCCATCCGCCGCACGCGCCGCCTCAGCCACCTGCAGCACGTAGTTCATGTCAACGGTGAGGGTGAAGCCAGTGAGGTAGAAGAACTTGCACCTCTTCAGAGTATCAAGAACGTCGTCGCTGTGCATGTGCTCCGAAGAGAGCAGGTTTGCCGCGGACAGGTTCGCCACCAGCGAGCGCTCCTTGCCCGAGATGCATACGGCGCACGAGCCTGTGGGGGCCTTGGTCGTGTACTCAAGGTGCATGTGTACGCCATCCTTCTCCGCCGCAGTCTTCAGAATTCTGCCGTAGTTGTCGTTTGCGATACAGCCCACGTAGTTGGTGAACTCACTGTGCGGCTTCTGCGCGATCCACTGTGCCACGCGGGCCGTGTTCAGACCCGAGCCACCCGGGACGTGCGTGACGTTCGGCAACTTCTCCAAGTCCTCAAAAATATTATTCTGGTGCTCACCGAGCAGCGACGCCGAGGACTTCTCCACCTTATACTTTGCGAGGAAGTCATCATCGACAGGCGCCGACACATCCAGCAGGGGGTTGCATTGGATATAGAGCTGCGGAAGTGTGGACATTGGAGCTGAGGCGTTTGTGAGCTTCTACTGTGGCTTCTGATGAAGTGTAGGACCGGACCAGCGTACCCTTTTATTGAGAAGAACGGGCAACGAGGAAAGGGAGAGAACAAAGCGTGTAGAGCGTGAGATCCACTTTATATGTGTGTATGACTGTGTGTGTATGTGTGTGAGCCAGCAGAGAAGCATGGACTTGAACGTGGAGGTAGCCGCGAAAACAAAAATTGAAGAAAGAGAGTGCGTCAAGAGCAAAAAAGAAGATGAATGAGAACTCTTGCTTGAGACTACATAGGCGGGCGCCTCCAAGGTCAAAACTAGTCGTCTGTGCTTGGCGCGCTTCAAACCGTACGCATACACCACCTCTTTCGTGTTGCGCATGGCGCAGCAACGAGCGGGAGGGATGAAACGAAACGTTTGCGTCTAAGTTGACGGACCTCCAGACAGCCTCACAGACTCCCAGGTCAATAAAGAAAGTGCAGGAGCTAAACCTCCCTTCTTTACTGGCATGGGAGCCAACGCATTCACTGCACTGCCCTCGTCGATTGCGTCAAGGCTGCCCGCAGCCTTCCCCATCTCACCCCTTCCTTGGAAAGAGAAGGCAAAAGTGCTGGAATTCTCGCAGGCACACAAGCCGACGTCCCCCTCGACGACTTTAAATATATATATATATAGAGAGAGAGAGAGAGATACATTTTGCCTTTTGCACTGATCGTTTCTAAGCATAGCTAGAAAAATTAGCATGTATTATAGAAAACTACTTATCACGTATAAATGATTTTCCTTTTTCCTTCGCAGCGCACACCGTAGGGGACGTAAAAACAGGAGAGTGAGCCTCCTCTGTTTAAAAGCGAATGCACACATCAGCAAGTCGATAGAGTCCAAGAGCAAACAAAACATATCTGTTTCGTGTGCACGTGCTGCATGCGTGCAAGCATAACGCTTTTCTCGGTAGTTCCGAAAAAAAAAAAAGCGTTCAATTGAAAGAAGAGAGAAGCAAAGAGAAAAAAAAAGGAAAAGGGAGCAGGTGGAACACAGCACGGGTGAAGATGGTGTTCACCCCTCTGCCTTTATCCTCGTTTTCTTTTGCCACCCTCCCCCTCCCTCCCCTACTCGGCTTTATTCAACGTTAGAGTGCTCCCCCTCTCTCATTATAGAATCAAAGTTGGGAAACTAGCAACTCCAAGAGCGACATAAGCACACACAAAAAAAAAAAAGGAAAAAAGGACGGTGTCGTTTTCCTTTCGCTTTCTCTTTTCTCTTCTTCTATTTGTTTTCGCCGCTTCGCGTGCGCGTGAAGCTCCGTTAGCATCGAGGAAGAGCGGGACGCGTTAAGATCGTCGCGTACTGCGGCTGCGCATCTTATGAGAGCGCCTTGGCATACACTGACGACATGAGACTCAACGCGACGCCACGCACACACAGGCACACAAAGGACTTCCTCCATCTAAAAAAAAAAAAGACGAGACAGTAGCGTATATTTACCGCGCCTTCCCTTTGCCTGATCCGTCCCTTTGATGCCACTTACACTATTATCATCAAACAAGAAAGAAAAAGAAAGAAACACATCTCATGAGGAAATGAAAGCGCTGTATAAGTTCATCATGGGGGAGCTCCACTGCAACACCAAAGAAAGAAAAGAGAAAAAGGCGTAATGCAGCTCTGCATTCAGCACTGCGGTGTGGTGGCTGCGCTTTGCGCATCTCGTGGTTTTTTTCTCTTTATTCTTTTTGCCTTGCCAATTCATCTGCCCCCACAACTCTCTCGCGGCGGCGGCGCATACGTTGGCCAACTTCCTCGCGTTGGCTTCACATTCTGCATTGTGCCTTCTTCAACGCGCTTCCATGCGGTCCGACACGCAGTCGTTGCTGCTGTCAAGCGTAACCTCATCAACTCTAGTGGGAGGGCTCGTGGGAGGAGGTAGCATCGGAGGGCGCCTCTTCCTTGGCGTTTTCAAGGGTGTTTCGCTTCGGTTCCACTATCCTCGGCTCAAGGGCGATGAAGAGGATCAGGCCGACCACCTGGAGGCAGAAGGAGGTCACCGTCAGCGCGTAGCCGGCGCCGTACCTGGTGTACCGATGGGTGAGGAAGTCCAGGTTGCAGAAGGAGGTGTAGTAGAAGGAGGTCACCACGGCAAACGGCACCGTCGTCGAGCCGAGCGTAAAGACGGCCAGCAGAGTGACTATGGTCTTGATGTTCGAGCCGCAGAGCTTATACCACGATGCACCCAAGACGAAGAGAAGGAAGAAGAGGGCGATCACGCTGAACGCCTCTGCAGCCTCGAAACGGGAGCGGATGTCGGGGCACCTGGCGATCTGTGGGTCATCGACGCGCAACGTGTAGTTGGCATTCCAGCAGTTGTTGCGCATACCCCACAGCGTGTAGCACGGGCGATAGAAGTAGACGCCTGGGTGATCGGGGGAGTAAGTCTCCCACTCACGCAGCATCAGCATACCGAGCGGGGTACCGCAGGTAAGGAAGGTCACCGCCATGAACGAGGTCACGCACAGGATCGTCGCACCGATGTGCGCGCCGTAGTCCTGCTGGTAGAAAGCCTTCTTCTTGCCCATGGTTGAGGGAGGTGTGAAGTGATGAAGTGAGCGTACACAAGAGAGAAGACTGAGGAAAGAAGATGATTTTGGAAATCAGTCTTCTTTGATCTTTTTTGTTTTTAATTAACTTCTTTTTTTGGTGTTGTAGTTAGTAAAGCGACGGCTATACGAGTGTGTATTGGCCGCAGCTATTCCGCTACAAATTGAAAAACCAAAAAAAAAAAAGTGGAGTCTTCGTTGTTTGTCTAAAACGCGTCTTTTTCTTTCAGAAGAATGCGAAGAGGTTCTTCGATTTATTTCTGATCGCTAAGATAGAAAAACAAAACGTAGTTAGCTGTGGAGTTGAACGTATGGAAGGTTCGGTGTTGGTGTAAACAGCACACAGTATTGTCGTTTCACATCCACGCGGTTTGGTTATGTTAACCGGGGGAAGGAGATCAAAAAAAAAAAGCGAAGGAGAATGAGCACAGAGGAATGCGTTTGGTAAAGGGAGTAAGCTAAGTGGTGGGCAGTAGACGGGCCTTTACGATAAAGAAATGGGTGCAGAGAATGCTGCATCCCCTTTCTTCGCTTTCACACTTGTAGATAGGTATATATCTCGGTGAAGCACAAATGTTCTTTTTTCCGTCTCATGATTTCTTTCATGGTAGACACACACGCACACACACACGCACCCCACATGCCTTCGCTTCCTTGACAACGCCATGCTCCACGACAAAGCCACAAGACTAAGCCTCTTTCAGCAGGCGCCAAGGTGAATCAAGGGGGGAAAAGCAGAGGAAGGCGCGGGTGTCTGCGATTCGGTCTACCATTAAAATCAATCCAAGACGTGCAAAACTCTCCGTCTCTGATGGCGTCTTACCACGCACCCCTGCACATGCACTCTCCCCACTCTATTGTCGAGAGGAAGCAAGAGCTTTCGTTGTCCTTTCATTAATTTGCTTACCGAGTCCACTTTTCAAACATTATTTCCATGTGCCTTTATGTTTACGTTGAATTAGTCTTTGTTTCGTCAACGTGGTGGAACACCCCCAAAAAAAAAAAATTGCAGCTTCTGGATCGCCCGTCAGCGAAGCACCTTAGCCTTCACTCTCTTTGTTCTGCATGCAGGCGGTCGGAAAATCCATGTAGAATCACCGGCCCACTTTCAGAGAAGCAGCTGTGGAATGAGCCACAGGTAGAAGAGAGGGGTAGAGGCAAAGACATTGCCTACAGCATGGGATAACGGGCGTAGGCGGAAGCCGCTGAGCCGAACACCGTCAGTGGGACATGGGAAACACAGACACGTTGAAATACATAGAGAGCATATGTATAAAGAGAGCGAGACGAGAAAGAAAGAAAAAAGATAGACAAAAACTGAGTACCATACGAAACCTTATTTTTTTGGTTGTTAAATGCTTAATAGAAAGAAAAACGTTTTTTGTGTGTGTACTTAAGCTTTTGACCTCGAATATACTGTGTAAATGAAAAGTAAAAATAAATACGAAGGCTGCCTGATTTCCGGTAGTTCTGCTTTTCCTTTCTGTACATCTTCTTGGTTCAATCTTTATCTTTGCTTGTAGCTTTCATTGTACATTTCCCCCTTGATAAGCTCGCATTCATAAAGCCTAGCAAAAAGAAAGCTTCATGAATGGCGTTCCCGTCAGGTAAGAAGGTAGCGTTAGGGGCAAAATATATATATATATATA
>LJSK01000007.1:1254-48726 GCA_001299535.1 Leptomonas seymouri
ACACACACACACACACACGATGCTCTCCCAGCAAAGAAAATGGTGAGGATGTTGCAGATAAGCTACGTGCGGCAGTGGATGTCAGCGTTCTCCCAATACTGTGACGTGGAACGATCAAGTCTTAATGGTCTCCTTTCTTCCAACTTAAACTTCATCCTACCCTCTACCACTTCTCTCTAGAGCTCTATGCGCTCAGCACAGCGCCTTTGTGCATGCCAGCTATGCGGGAACCGCCCATTTTCGATTTCCGTCTTACTCCCAATTTGAGAAGCAATCGGCCTGCACAATGACTATACGGCGCTCTCCCAAATGTCTCACTGCCGGCGCGGGCGGAGGCGGTTCGCAAAGGTGACCAACTCCACTTCACTGCAGCTGTAGTAGAACGCTTTAGCCCCATCGCCAGGCTTTACAGGCAAAGCGTTCGGCGCGGGGACTCCGTATGAATATCTCTGCACCGAGCCACCCGCGCATCCCTCTTGTGACAGCGGCGCCATCGGTAGCGTAGAGATGCACTAGAAGGCCTATTTTTTTCATCGTTGGCGTTTTTTGTGGAGCAAGGCGGATGTTGTGATGCGCTGAAGCTCCTAGTGGTGGGCAGAGAGGGGCAGACTTCCTCTGTTTCTGGTCGTCCACAGCAGCTGGAGCTCGCTTCTCAACGTTTTGTCTGATGCGCTGCTTCACAGAGCAATAAAACTGCACCTGCGCATCACAAGGGTGCTGATGCGTCTTGGCAGCAAACAAGTTGGTCATATCCACACAGCAGTGACTGATGATGAAAGCACCCCCCCCCCCAAACAACGAATGCGGGTCCCATATTTTCTCGAGAGTACTGCTATGGTAGTGGGTCTTTCTACCGCCAGTTCCCTGCATTTGTTGCAGGAGTCGTACCAGAGCTTTCAACGTTGAAGGTGAACGTTTCGTGGCTGGCTGCGGTAAAGCTCCGAATGCTGCGCGCGCAGCATTGATGCCGACGTGGGTGCTGCGTACGGCAGCTCGCGTGGCCATCAACGAGAGGCTCAGCAGCCTCACTTGACTCAGCCGTTCTCTGATTCCCCATGCAATTCCCTCAGTGCGTGTGCACGGCAGCTTAATCTGGGCATGCCCCACAATTCAACGTTGGCTAGCCCTTCTGGCTTGGATGGTGCGCAGCATCGGCGGCCTGTGCCGATGTACTGCGCCGACATATTTGGATGCCTTTTTACAGCAGCCATCTGCGGAGTCTTGCGGATCTTGGCGGCATGCTATGTCTAAAGAGGTTGTCATTAGAGCTGTGTGGTCTATTGCACCGGGTGCTGGTTGTGAGCAGCTGCTGCGGTGTGTGTGCTCGCCTTGCTCATGGAGATCAGTGACGGTGCCTCATCCTTCTACAGACCCACAAAACGGCGAGACAACCACCACTTTCATGGCTGCTGCGCAGATTTTTCCATGCGATCCACTTCCACGTGAGCAAAGAGCTCGAGAGCAGTTGATTAGCATCAGATCCCACGTAAGCCCCCCTCCCCCCCCACACACACACACACACACTACCCTGAAGTTGTTGTTATTTCTTTTCTTTTTGCTGCTTTTGAGCTTACTCAGCATCTCTGATGCATTTGCCTCCTGCCAGGCAGGAGCGCATAAGAGCGCAGGATGTGTATGTCGAAGCAATCCACCACACAAAGCGGCGCAATGCACGACTTCGCGCAGCCCTGTGCAGAGCGACTGTTATGTATTTTCTTCGAAGCCGCAGGGTGTTCGCAGAGTGTTACTTCATATGCCGTGCAGGTGTGTACATGGGTGATTGGGTACTCCTTCTTTGTTTCCCTCCGTCGCGACTTCCCCTTCCAACACCATCAGCCCAGTCTGCGTAGCCGCGCTACCTTTTTTTTGAAAAAAGAAACAGCGGACACGACTGCACACTCCGCCTCGCATCACTGCTTTCATTTATTTGCCCCATCAATATTTGCCCTTGACATGGACAACAGCGTTTCCTCTCTCTATTACCACTCCGCCTGTGTTGCGGCACCGCCCCGTACCGCGGAGGACTCAGCAGAGCGGCAGTCGCTCCTCTCCTCGCTCACCATTACGGATGGGTTCAGCGTATGGGTATCTGACCGCGTCCTCTGCGGTAACGATACCGCCGAGCGGAGAACACTTCTCAGTCCCTCTGTGCGCGTTGCAAAGCAAACGCAGCGAAAGCCAGTGATACCTCCACAACCTCAGGTGTGCTCCAAGTGCGATAGCGACGATGATGCGTGCGAAGTACTGTGGCATTCTCCGCCACCTCCGCCGACGCAGCCAGATGCGTCCACTGCATCACAGCAGCCAGACCTCCATATTGCAGGCGATGGCCAGCCCATTGCCCCCATCTGCAGCAGTCCTCCAGCGGTAGTGAGAAGTGGAGAGAACGACGCCGCGAGGACGCCCAATGCGGATGCGAGCAACGACCCCAGCCAGCGGCGGTGCACCACTCCGCTCATTTTGCGCACCGCCTAATCCGCCCAGCGCCATGGATAGGGCTTTTTCACAAATGACAGCACTCCCCGGTTGGCGCCGGCTGCATCAACGCTTATGGGTCTGCGTGTCTGTGTCTTCAATAATTTTTCTAGCACGTCTTTATTTTCTCACTACGTAGTAGCAACGGTGAGACGTTGTAATGTGATGCTGGTAAACGTCTTGGATGTAGCGCAGCGCGTATGCTCCACCCCTATATCTCTCCCTCTACCCTACTTTAAGTATATTGCTATTTGTAGAGAGAGGAGCAATGTTGAGCGCACCGTATGGGGTGCCCAATATGACCCTCATTTTATTTTCTCAAACCCCACCACCAGACGCGTTGCTTCCGAATCTTTGAATGCAAGGTAGCACGCACCTCAAAGATGTGGCTTTCGGATTGCCCTCCCATCGACGGTGTGCTCAGTTAAACTGGGGGGGTCTTCGTCGTTGCCTGTACTAGCCCTTAGTTCCTCTCTTTTCTCCTCACGGTCTATCGTCAGCGTTGCTGGACTTGAGTAGTTGCGGACCGGTGTTTTTCTCGGCGCTCTCCGGGCTGTTATTCGTAGGCAGACGCAATGCGGCAGCTCCGCACGTACGTCTCGGTAGGCATTTAGATGTTCCTATTTGTTCGTTGGGGACGTTTTTATCCTTATTTTATCAAGTGGAATGCTTACGCTGTCTGGATGGGTCCAAGCTTGACGAGTCTTCTTCCACATCCTCATGTAACAGAAACAAGGTCCCCAAACGAAAAAGGACTTACCAGTGCACCGCCTAATCGCCCATTTCGCTTCTCCCTTCATTACTTTCAGGCGTTACTCAGCTCATTTGCAAAGTGAAGCTGCGATCTCTAACGATCGCGGATGCCCTCTCACGGCATCTAATTCCCTTTGTGCCCGCAACGCGTACTCGTGCCTCTAATCTATCAACCCGTTCTCTGCCTTCTCTTTCACGTCTTCTCCCTTCTCGTCTACAAACGAAAAATAAAAAGAGTACAGAGCAGCAACTGCTACACACCATACGCGTTTTAAAGAGTTGGCCTCTTGTGGGGGGGTTTGGGGGGGGGGCGCAGGAAAAGGGCTGGACGTGCCCTCCATTTTTAAGCTTCCCCGTAGGAAACTCGCCGCGGTCGGCAAGCAATCGGCCCGATATGTCATATACGGCACTGTTCTTTGGGTGGTGGTATCTTGACACTATGTTTTGCCTTCACGCGTCACGGGTTGAGCACGAAGGAAGACCCTCACTTCCTCTATGAGATGCCTTTGTTAACGATAGGTCACCTTCCTGTTGCACTGACGTTGGCGTTGCTTTGTATGAGGGCGAGTTGCTACTCCCTCCACCGTAGCCCCAGCCTTGCTGCAGGGGCTCATGTGGCCATGAGACGCGCCTGCGTTGGTGCAGCGCCCATCAGTGTTGATACGCCCTGCGCACATGCGCATTCTGCATTCACCACTTCACGCGCATTCTTTTCGATTCTTCGCCCCTCCCCCTTCCCACGGCTGTACGCCGAGCCAACGCAGCGTCTTCTCCACCCACCCCACACGTCGTTTCCTCTGCAGATCCAGAAGGGGGAAATGACTTTCACCGACGCAGGTGTGAAGTCCACAGTCTGCGCTCATGGCACCCGACTGTAGTTGCACCGCACGCCGCAGCTGACGGCGCGAGGCCGGATGGTCGACGAGGCCGCACAGCGGAGTGCGGCGGTTGCTCAGGGGAGCGCGCCCCGCTGAGGCGCGTGTTGCTTCCATCCAGTGGGCATCAGAAAGACCCAAGACGCGGCTTCCAACGTGGCCATTTGTTTTGGGGGTCGCTCAGAAAACGCTGAGCAAAGCAGCGGTGCGCCTTGCAAGGCGGTGTAGATGAAACCGCAACTCTTTCTCCGCCAGTCCGCTGTCCCTATCAGCAGGTTGGGGTGGTGAAGTGGAATTAGGATGAGCCCGTCGGCTGGGGCGATGAGGAGCGCTGTTCGGATTGGTGGACGTTTTCGCCCAGCTTCGCAGGGCAGTGGGCATGTGGCCCTCAAACGCGGCACACCTGCAGGGGAGAGCCGGCTGCACCCCTCCCCCTTCCGTGTGTGCGCAAAGAAAGCGTCCAGACAAGGAGAAACGACGAGCGGGGCACACTCGTGTGGCGCTCTGCACGAGCCCAAATGTTGAGTCTGCGGCGGATGGACGTTTGAGCGGGTGTTCCATCACCTTCCCCACTTCTTTGTTGTTGTTGCCACAAAGGTCCTCAGCCTAATGTGCTCGGGGGTGTGCTAGGGCGGTGTGCTTCCTCGTGGTCATGCGCACGATGCTCGCGTGCCCCTCTCATTCGTCTCTCCTGCTCCCCTTCTTCAACCTTGTCTTCCCATCTCACAGCGTTCATAACTGGGTCCTGAAGCGTTTCCGTGTCTCATATCACATCTACAGCCCCATCTCCCACAGTTCAGCGCCCACCAAAGAAAGATTCCCCGCGTTTCCACCCGATTGGGCTCACAAAACAGAGCGGGTGGGCTTAGGCGGAAGCTACTGCCACCTTGCGCAAACCCCGCTTCTCTGGTTTGCATTCCAGCGCGTGTGAGGATCACGTCAGTATTGACTTAGCACTCCTCTGGTTTGAGGGTATGCATAGTTTTGATGGGTATTCGCCCTTATACATTTAATCTTCTTTCTCTCCCTCTGCGCTTTCGATCACCTATAGGCCACCGCTAATGTCGTACGTCATCGAGTATGCTGAGAATTTGCACTCGTCCTTCCGCGCGCCGAACAGCTTCTGCCACGACCTCCTGCACGTTATACGCGGTGCTTTGAAGAATCTCACTCAAGTCCACCTCCCTAGAGGACATCTGAAACAACTGAAAGACTACGAGCTCATCTTAGCTGGTCTGCAGAACATCGTCAACACAAACAAGATGATGTCTGAGTGCACCATGGCGCAGTGCGACACCTTCACTATGATGGAGAGCACTGCAGACTTCCTGGCGGCGTCTGCCACCTCCGATGCCCTTCCTGAAAAGCAGCAGCGACGCACCAGACTCTCCACCTACTCCCTTAAGCCGTTCAAGGTGCCGCAGGAGCAGCCCATCAAGTCCGTTGACGCGGTCGGTGCTGAAAAGCTCCGTGCTCTCCTGACTAATACGATGGTGGAACAACTTGAAGTTGTCTACAGCACAGCCCGCACAATTCAAGGAAAAGAGATGGAGCTCAAGGCACTCGAGGCGAAGGTGAGGAAGTACGCCAAGCGTAAAAAGACGGAGAAGCTGCAAGAGGCGGAGCAGGCCAGAGAGGCAGTGGAGGTGGAAGTAGTACAACACAAAGACGCTCTGCAGAACGCCCTTGCGAAGTACTTTCCTGAGGTGTACACGCACGTTCTACAGGAGTACATTGACCTGTGTAACATGTTGCTGAGTGCCACAAAGGCCGGCACTGAGATCCCGAAGTGTAAAGCACCTGGGGCCACCGCTCAGGCTAACAAAGACGCTGCTCACCGTCGGCAGGCCAGCCTGGCCCTTACTGTGGAAACGCTAAAAGTGCATGAGGCACTGACGACAGTGAAACAGGAAGGCGGCAAAGTGTCGGAGCGGTATCCACAAGGCAAAATGGGCCCCCTAGTCGCCCTCGTGTCACCCGCCGGGAAGGACGCCGCGAAGGTGAGAGCGCCTTCCTCTGTTCGCTTGAGCGGAACGGAAAGGGGTGCGAGTCGACAAGGCGGAGCGTCGCACAGCGCAGCGCCATCGCAAACGTTACCCACAAAGTGCTCGACTGTGTCGATGTCAGGGCGGCCCTCAAGGATTTCTGTTCCCAAGGCGTTATCGACGGCAGACAGCACAGCACGTGAAGTTTGCAAGCCTCTTTCCGCTGCACAGTCCTCCCCTTCGCACATGGAGGAAGACAGCACCGCAGATCACGCGATGGAGTCCGTCGTGCCGTCCTTGACGGGTACGCCGCACTCACGCTTTCCTTTTTGGTTCCGCTACTACTACTTCGATCGTCTTGAGAGCTCGACCGAGCGACTGGCAATTGACTTTGGCCTCTACATCAGCCACTGCAAGCGTCTCGCCCGCAAAGCCGGTTACACTATTCCGCTGGCCATCAAGAAGCACATGAACCGCGTTGAGAGAGAGTTCACCACAGCCCGCTACGCGCGCCACAAGCTCAAGTTCCAGGCGGTTTTGAAGGATATATTCAACTACCGCAAAAATCTGGAGGTGATGGACACCTATGTGCGTCTTGCTGAAGAGGCAGAAGCGCACATGAGCAAGCACGCTGGCTCCAAGAACAAGAAATCCTATGAGAAGTGGAAAACTCGGTGGAATGAGGCGAACGACTCGGTGCAGCAGCTGCGGGAGGAGGTGTTCGGGCGCGGGGTGCAGGAGATGGTTCAGTTTTACGACCAGCTCCTGCAGTGCATCCGCGGCTTCATGAGCGACCTCATCGTGACCTTGGGCGGCAACCCCGACTGACGAATGCGTCGCGATGGCACCGCTGCGTTGTTTTCGTTCTATCCTCCTCTCACTCATGCAATGGGGGGCTCCATCATCTTTCCGAGTCCGTAAGCGTGTGTGCTGGCTGGCAGAAGACAGTTGAATCATTTTTGGATCGCAGGAAGACCCGGAGACTTTGCAGATCCTCGCGCCACACTTTCATCTGCTTGTGTAGCGCCGGTATTGTTTGCTGGTCCCAGTAAGATGATTGCCAGGATGAACGCTCACACGTCTATCCCTACGTCTCTACTTCCCGTCCCACTTGAGCCGTGATGTCAGCAGCGGCTGCCCATAGCGTGAGCGAAAGCGGTGTTTGTGTTTTGCGCACGACAGCCCGCTTTATTTTGTTCTCTGGTACTCTTCTCTTCAATGCCCCTAGTTACAAAACATCTGGCGGTAGCAACCGCCCCTACGCTTTACCTGCCAACTATTTTGGCTTTGCAATCGACAGGCGCCCCTCTCATCTAGGCCCATCAACTCCATCAACGTTGTGAGATGGTGTGACGGCAGTTACCATAATTGTGGTGGGTGTTCGCCTCTTGGAGCGACACAACAGCCGTGGTGTCTCCTTCTTCCAAAACGTTTCCATAAAGTCCTGAGAGTTCTTCGTTTTATCCTTCTTCTCTCAGGACCTCCCCGTGAACTTCTGTTCGCTGCGGTTGGTGGTGGGGAGCACAAGGCACCACGCAGGAGTCTGCTCTCACGTTGGTGCCGCCCAGGGTCAGACGTCGCGTGGGGCGTCAGCTCCCCCGCAGCCACCAGCACCACCGCCCCCCCCCTCCTTTTTTCGCAAGCCCGCTGCGCCCCTTCTCTTCACTGCAGCGCGTACTTCCCTCCGTTCAGGTACCGCACCCTCTGCATCCTATTATGGATTATTGTTATGATTACGATTACGACTATTATTGGTTTGTATGGGCTCTTAGGCGGCAACCAACGACGCTCACGTTCGCCCTAAAAAAGAAAGAAACTGCGCAGGGCAGACGCGTGCCCGTGGGCAATCACTACGCGTCCCGTACCGTAGTTTACAGCACTGCCGCAATCCAACGAATGAGCCTCCGCTAACGCCTACAGGCCTCCCACGCGGGTGCGTAAGTTTCTAGTTCCGGCTCAGCTGTTGTCCCACCCCATTTTTTTTTCCTTTCATTCCTCCTCTATGATAGCGCACTCTCTGTGGCCCTTTTGTCTGCCCCACAGGCGGCAGATGGGGGACGGGCGTGCATCCCGCAAACGCTGACCACCCTTGTCTTTCCCTTTCTTTTTAGAATTCCACTTCTCTGTGAGACACCACCCTTTGGGGCCCCTGACAATATATATAGGCAACACAAAGAACGCGAAGGGGCACTCACTGAGCCGCTTTCTGCCATCTAGCATACCCGGTCAGCGAAGCGGCTCTTGCGTCTTACTATGCATTGCTTCTCTTTTCCTTCGCCACGGATCCCGTACTGATCTGCTGCTCCTTTACCTTGCTTGCAGAATCGCCCGTCTTTATCCGAAATATCATCCTCTGTTAATCCCTACAAATTTCCCTATGCGTACGGCCCACGCGCCCACCCCCACAAGCAGTACACGCTTCCCGCCTTGAGTCTTCGCGACACCATGTCCTCTGGTTTCACTGCTCCCTCGCCACCTGCCACCTGTGTTTCTTTATCAGAGTTGGCGTCAAGCAAGAAACTATGTCATGCAAATAATCTGATGGCTGCAGTTGACCTCACAGAAGCGTTTTACGACGCACGCATGCAGTTGCACCGAACGCATGAGGGCATGCGGCAGCTGATGTCGCGGTGCCAGGCGTTCGGCAAGGCCGTGGAGCACTGCTCCCAGGCGCTGATCGGTCTTTCCACCTTTGCCGACGCGCCGTCCATCTCCCCAGACAAGAGCGACGCAAGCGCAGCAGCAGCATCGGCAGCAGTCACTGCATCATACCGGCATCTGCACTGGTCACTGTCGGAGTTCCATACGCACATGGCGCAGCTGCTGTCCGCGGCAAGCCGGCAGGCATACGACGCGGCGGTGATGGGCAAAATCTCGAGCCGACTGATCCTGATGGAGCGCGGTGCGGCGATGTTCCAGCATAGCGTGGCGAGAACCCAGCAGCCTGTGTGCAACGCAGTGGATGGTGCTGCGGTGACACAGGGGTGCGCGCTGCAGCTGAAGCAGCTCGCGTGCACGCGCTTTGTTCCTGCCTACGAGAGCTTTCTGCTGTACGCAGTGGCCATGCTAGGCGACTTCAGCATGCTGTGGGGCACCGCAGCCCAGAAGTGCGTGGAAGAGATGATGTGGTCGTCCGTGCAGGAGGGGCAGGCGACCATGGCGGCCCCGCTACACTCTGTAACAGCATTGACGACGACTGCCAATGCTAGTCTGTCGAAGAAGCATCTCAGCTCCTCACCGGCCCTGAGAAAGTACTCCGGTGCTGCTATTGTTGCCGTGGAGGAGCTGCGTGATGCCGTCTTCCACTATGTCTTTCTCCTGCACGGCGCCATCCACCAATTCAGCGTGGCAGCTACGACGCTGGCAAAGGTGCTGGCCGCAGTGCACCCGGACACAACAGCAGATGTGCTGGGCAGCTGCATTCAGGGCATCAGCGAACTCGACACGATTCTGACCAACTCGCATTCCCGCATGACAACACGCCGTTGTTGCTACGAGGCTCTCGTCGCAGATGGCGTTCTCGGTCCCCTTCACCAGATGCATGACGACTCGATAAATGGTGTTTCGCTCCATGGCTTTGTGGGTGCTGTAAACTACTCATTCATTTCGAAAACTTCGACTGCACTGGGGCGTGCGTTGCGTCGGCTGAGAGATCCTCGCCGCAAGGAGTGCTGCTCCTATCGTAATCGCCAGAGTACTTTGGATGCCCATGTGCCGTCCAGCCCACTGGAGACGCTGCTTGATGTGTGGCACAAGATGTCGGAACTGTGCGCACAAGTGGGTACCGAAGTCAGCGGCGAGTTTACAAAGCGTGTGAAGATCTAAAACGAAAAGAGACGCAAATCTACTGCGGCGCCGACACCTCCGTGCAGCTGTCACAGCGTCCCTCGTTTGCGCTTTTCTCCATTGACGCTTGTTTTTTTTTTTTTTCGAGATTTGGAACGATAGGGTGGGGGAGGTGAAGGCACTTCGAGTGGTGTTGCTTCTGCGGGACGAGTGTCTGCGGTGGCGTACCTGCAGCACGCGCACGCCGCCGAGGCATCGCTTGTGTCCCCTTTTTGTCTTGCGCGCATTTTCAGCGATGCTCCATGACATCTGCGGCCTTCACCGCCTACGACAGTTTTCACCCTTCCACTGTCCTTTTTTGAGATCGCCTGTTCTCTCTTTTTTTGAAACGTTTTGCTTGTTGTTTTTCTTCTCATGTTCTCTCTTCCCTCCCCACGCCTACCCCGTTGTGCCACGGCCTCTCCCCTCGCCCGTATCAGGCCCCGTCAGCGTCGTTTGTAACCTGTGCAAACGAAGGATTCAAAGCCCGCCTACCCCACAAACCCGTCTCGTTTGCTGTTTATCCTTCTGTTGCTACGCGGGGGAGTGTTCGCACCTCTTTCAAAACAAAGTTTGCCTGTTACGACGCTGGATGATGAGGTGTGCACCGTTTTTTGTTTTGTCTGTGGGTGGGTGGGTATGCTGGCCCCCACGTGTACGTGTTCCGCCGATAGTCTACTGAACGCCCATTAGTGATTAACACACATTTTAAAAATGGGAATGGAACGACCCACGACGATGCAACGCTGAACTCACTGGAATGCATCTTGTCCCAACAAAGTTTTGGAGAGCTGATTTTAGTATCACTTACGGGGGCACCCTCCAACGTGACATCGCTTATTTGTCACCGAAAGAGAGACGTGCTCTTCATGTGTGTCCTTTAATGAGCTGCTTTGTTCTCTCGTTTCCCTGCAATGTACATAACGACTTATCGGCCTGCGCCTTCAGGCCATACGCGCGTGCGGGTCTTGTTTTCCTTTTTTTTCCCATACCAATTCGTATCACGACGCATGTGCGAACGCGTACACCAAAGAAGATTCTTTGCTGGGGTTCGCTGCGCTCGTTTTCTGTCACGGATCGGCGCAGCTCCCGTGGCCAAACTGTCGTGGCCCTGCTTCTCTTTTTCCGCATATGCTCAATACGTTTGTTTTCGTTCTGACATCTTCATTTTCCCGACACGACTCCCCCCTAGCTTCTCTTGTCACCGGATGCAAGGGTGAGCGTGAGAGGACTGCATCCGCGCTGTTGTTGTTGCTGTTTCCTTTGTCTCCCCCGCCCCCCTTCGCTTTGCTGGCCATGAGCCCACGAGGAATGCATTGAAAAGCATAGCGGATGCCTGCATTGCTCTGTAAAAGGAGAAGAGGAACGGCGGACCAGCCGCTTAAGACGCTCATTACTTTTATGATGGGGCCTGCGAGCGCAGCGCTGCTTCTTCCCTCTCCGCTGCATCCTCTGATCTTAGGGCCATGGACGTTGTTCCTCACGCCACCGTTGACACGAGCATGCTCGCACACGCTCGTCTGAGCAAAGGAGAGTCAAGTCAATTCGCCCTGTTCTCTCCAAAGGAGGGTTGTGGGTCCCAAAGGAATCGCATTCCGAACCGTTCACGGGGTGCTACGCGGAATCCCGCTGCTCACTCCTCTCAGCTATGCGGCATGTGGCCCCTTTTCCGTCTTTTTCAAGTGCATATATATATATATATATATACAGACGGGTAGGGCGACGCTCGCGAGTTGAATAATTTATCGCCCTGGGTAAACAAGAGAAGGTTCGTCGCTGGAGAAGAGCACTCGGGTTTTGAAATTTCCTCGTTCTGCGCACTGGTGTATGATGAGGCCTTGCATATATCTTTTCATAAACATGTTTTAGTTTCTCTTGTATTTTGCCTGATTATATGGTTCACTCATGTGTGTGCTGTCTTCGTGTTTTCCCTTGTTCAAACCACAGCGTCCAACGTCAAACTCGTTTCGCTGCATGCGCCCCTGTCTCTGTGGGTGCGCGTACGCCGAGCGTGAACTGAAAAGTCTCTCTCGTCTTGCAAGATGCAGAAGCGTTGTTTCATACGACACTGCAGCAAGTGGATCAAAGAGGGTGTGTCGTTGCAGCAAGTGTGCCCGCCGACAGCAGCGATCTGAGAAGCCTGTCGTTTCATTCCTCCCTCCATCCTCCTTTCCAATCATATATTCTCTCTCGGCGTTTCTTCCTATATGTTTTGTACGCCCATTGCAGTACCAACGTGCTGCAGCGAGGGCCGACGCTGTCTCCCTTTATTCTCTCTCTGGCAGCAAAGCACGTAGTCCTTTGTTTGTGTCTGTTGGTGTGCACGAACTCCTTCTCCTATTTTCCTCCTTCAGCTGCGTCGGCGCTCGATACCCGATGCTCTCTCGCCGTTGGAGTGCACGCTCTGCCACGCTGCCGACAGGGCGGACGGCCTCGATGCACACTCCCGCCATTCTCCAGGCCAGCCGCGCCATGGTCCGACTCTCCGCCGCCTCCTTCGCGCACACAGAAACAGCGCTTTGTGCACTGCATCGCTCGCATGGCCCAGCCGTTGCTGCCGCGGTAACAAGGGTGATGGACTCTCCCGAGACAGCGTGGGGAAAGCGATGGGCGGCCGCGCAGTCACTGGCGGCCGTGGCGCCTAGTTCCTTCGCTGGCATTCTGCAGTCGCGCTACACGCGCATTCCATCGGAGAGCAAAGCGTCCGCGGGCGTTGTGGGTACGCCTGCTTCCTCTGTGTCGTGTGTCTCCGCCGCACTTGCGCAGCTGCGTCAATTCAGCTATCTCCACAAGCTCCGCACGCATCTCGGGATGTCTGCAAGCACCACTGCTGTGCAGCTCTCGGAGGGCGATCGCGAGAGCCTCGCTTCCCTATTCCGCCTCTTACGAAGCCGCTGCCCCTCGAGCGCAGCGCAGGAAGAAGACGGTCGCTTGCGGAGCAGCAACGACGGAGGCAGCGGCAACAGGGGGAGGAAGGGTGGCAGCGGAAACAGTAAGGATTCTGTGGAAGGCGGGGAGGAGGACGAGGAGAAGCCGGAGGACTGGATCGTGCCCCGCACCTGCCTCTTCGTGCTCATCATGATCGCCATCACAGCGGTCCTCTACCAGCTCTCACGGCCCAGTGGAAAGCACACCGGCTGGGCCTCCTTGAACAAGCATGCGGGCGAAATAAGAGAAGTGGCTCTCTACGAAAATTACCTGCAGGTGTACATGGACGAGGCCAAGGTGTTTCTGGGCCTCATCAACGACCACGACACGCAGCGGCACATTGACGAGCTGGCAGCGAACTACCGCACGGCGCGCGCAGCAGCCATAAAGGAAGAGCAGCAACAGCAGCAGGAGCAAGAGGCAGCAGCGCAGAAATTAAAGAATGCAAACAAGGGAGAAGACGACGCGTCATCCACGCCATATTTTACACGCAAGCACTCCGCCGCTGATAAGCCGGAAGACCTCGAAGTCACCATGAAGGGCCGTCCGCTCGCTGAGACGGCCCTTGTCGGTGTCGGTGTTTTTGCGTGGGTGGTGCCCTTCATCTTCTTCCCGGTGTTCGTCATGTTTCTCTCACAGTACATCGGCAAGTCGATGAGCTACGCGGTCGAGGCCACCAAAGGCAAGACGAAGGTGAAGGAGATGGTCTTTCGCGTTGAGCAGTCCTCTACGACGCGGTTCCGCGACATCGCCGGCATGAAGGAGCCGAAGAAAGAAATCACCGAAATTGTTGACTTCCTGCGCCACCCAGAGCGCTACACAAAGCTGGGCGCGAAGATCCCTACCGGCGCTATCCTGCTAGGGCCGCCTGGCACGGGTAAGACCCTCCTGGCGAAGGCCGTGGCGGGGGAAAGCGGTGTCGGCTTCATACCCGCCATTGGCTCCGACTTTGTGGAGCTGTACGTGGGCATGGGTGCACTGCGTGTACGGCAGCTTTTCAAAGAGGCGCGTAAGCAGCGATGCATCATCTATATTGATGAGATTGATGCCATTGGCCTCAAACGCCAAGGTGCAGGGCACGGTGAGAAGCAGGAGCAAGAGCAAACCCTCAACGAGCTCTTGACGCAGCTGGACGGCTTCAGCACTGGCAAGCGCGGCGATGTGATGGTGCTGGCCTCCAGCAATGTCGCGCAGGAGGCACTAGATCCTGCGCTAATCCGGCCTGGCCGCTTTGATCGCATTATCCACGTCGACACCCCGGTTATCTCAGAGCGTATCGACATTTTCAAGGTGCACCTGAGCAAGCTGAAGCTGACCAGCGACGGCACCAAGACGGCGACTGAGAAGAAAGCGGAGGATGTGACAACCTCTGAGACCACAGCAATCCCTGCGGAGAAGAAAGAAGAGCGGCCTACCAACGAAGCAGGGGACGCAAAGGAGGCCGAGGAGGCTCCTGGTGAAGCGCCGAAGAGCACGGTGGGCAACAGCCTCATTCTCTCTCAGACGGAAGCAGAGAAGAAGGCCTTCGAGGCGGAGAGCACGGACAGCGTCGGCAGAAGGAAGGAGGGACCATCGGCCTCGTCCGCCATCGCCGGCGGCAACAACGCACACGACTTTGACTTCCGCGCGCTGATCATGCAAAAGTCCGATGCGGAGCGCGCGATGATCGATGTGTACGCAGAGCGTATGAGCAACCTGTGCCCGGGCTTCGTTGGTGCAGATATCGCCAACGTCTGCAACGAAGGCGCCATCTTGGCTGCGCGCGAAGGGTCCGACCATGTCGATATCAGCCACCTCGAGCGCTCGATTGACCGCGTGCTGGCGGGCATCGAGCACCGCAGCCGGGCCATGTCGGACTTTGAGAAGAACGTCGTGGCGCATCACGAGGCCGGGCACGCTGTCGCCGGGTGGTTCCTCAACCGCGCTGATCCCCTCATGAAGGTGTCAATCGTGCCGCGGGGTGGCTCTGCTCTGGGCTACGCGCAGTACCTGCCAAACGAAAACCCCACCCGCACGGCGAAAGAAATTCGTGACTCGATTAGCGTCACGCTGGGCGGCCGGGTGGCGGAGCAGATCTTCTTCAATCACCTCTCCACCGGTGCCTCGGATGACCTGCGCAAGGTCGGTCGCATGGCCTACCAGTACGTCTCGTCCTTCTCGCCGGGTTCGGTGTACCCGGCACCTGGCACAAGCAGCACGCGTCTGGTGAAGCCGTTTGGAATGAACAAGTCAAACGATTTTGATCGTCGTGCCAAGGCGCTGGTGGATGACGTGTACGCGGACACGCTGGCCTTGCTGACGAAGCACAAGGAAGACATGAAGAAGCTGGCGGATCACCTGCTGAAGCACGAGCTGCTCACCTACAGCGACGTTGTCCACTACCTCGGTGCCCGCAGCACCCGGCAGACCGACAAGAAGAGAGGTGTGTAGAGCGGGTGATATGTGTGAAGCAGAGCACTTTCGATTCTTTTCATTTTGTATTTGAAGCCACGTTGAGGCATCCCTCATGCACGTGGGCTGCTGGTTGTGGGTGTTGAGCGGGTGCATCACTTGGGATGGTTAATGCTTCCTCTTTCTTTTAACATGGGCGTTTCGTCACACAAATCGGTGCAGGAAATGGCCTGCGTAGCGGTGTGGAGGAGGGGGCGTGTTGCGTGGGTGTAGAGTGCAATAGGCAGGCGTTACGTCTGCCGCTGTCACACAGCTGGCAGTCCACATATCTATGACGTTTACCAGATGCCTTAAGCACACAGATCTTCACAAACGAAGTTGCGAGAAGAGTTCGACTGCGCGCTCACAGCAATTAAGCCGGCCTGTACTGCAGTACTTCGCAGCAACGGTTGCGTAGACATTTTTGCTTTGTATCGCATCTAGAGTCACCAGATGTGGTTCTCTCTCCCCCACGGCGTTGTCCGTGGCTTCGCTGCTCCGCTGCACAGAGTCCACTCCACTGTTTCAGTGCCTGCACGTTCGCACCGCTACTTTACTCTAGCCCCGTTCCTGCTATTTGGTTCTCTTTTCTTCTTCTGCGGGGGCGCCGCAGGAAATTACATCAGAAGCACGGCGTTCTTGTAGCGTGGGCATTCACTATCTGTTTTTCTTTTACTCCGGCAATGTACCACAGCGCCCTCGAGGCAAACGATGCGGCGTACGTGGACATCCGCGTGTGCGACCTGCAAATTCAGTATGGCAATATGCCCAGCGCACTGGACAGCGGCTTTCAAGTGGACGGGCTCTACGTCGTTCTCCGCTGCTGCGACGAAGTGCGGCACACGAGCTGCCTCTGGTCTTCCTCGGCGTCTTCTCTGAGTTGCAAAGGTCGATTGGCCGCGGCGGCTCTCGATGAGAATGACGAAAACGATTGGGTGTGGAATGAGCTTTTCCGGTTCGTACTGCCCCCCAAGTCGCCAGAGGTGGCCGATACAACGCCGGTGCTTTCACATCAAGTGCAGGGAAATGCCGCTGCAGCAGCAGGCAACGCGTCCTCCCTAACGTCTCCCCTTTCCTCTGCGATAGCGGTGAACAGTTGCGAGGGTTCTTCTAGCGCGGTACTGCCCATGTCCACCGCCGGAGCTGCTGGGGCGGCGATGTTAGGCAGGGCCGGGGCAGTCGGCGCACCGGGCTCCTTTTCATACCTCCAGTCGGCCTCTGCTTCCAGCTCCACGCCGCCCCTCAGTGGATTCCATCAGCAGGCGGGCCGGCCATCCCCACGTTCGAAGGCGAGCAGCTCCCCATTTCTGCACCCTGCCATAGGCCTCGAACTCTGGCGCAGCACGCCAAACTCCGAAAACTGCCTGGGAAGCTACACGTACCACCTTCCCTTAGAGCTTCTGCACGGCGGGTACGGGCTTCACCAGATGGACGTGGTGGCGGAGCGCGTGGTGCCGCTGCGGACAAAAGAGGCGCCCAGCATCATGGGCAACCTGTACGGCTGGAGCGGCCACCGACTGAGCCTGCGGCTGCGCGTACAGGCGGTTGGACTGGCACCGGTGACCGCCGACTGGACGTTGCCCACTGCAGCCACCGGCATGTCATCTGCTGGAGCTAGTGGGAACTACTCACTGCCCTACTCATTCGCCATGGACGACCCATGTAGTCGATCGACGATGGTCAGCACAGACTACGTGTCCTCGATGGGGAATCTGAACCCTGTGCTAGCGAACCTGTTAGCCCCGCTCGGGGTGATGACGCTGTCAGGGCAAGGAGGGCCGGCGGTGCGTCCTGCACCGAGAGTTATGGGGATGGGTGGACACTCGAATGCGAGTCTTCCCCCCGTCTTTCCTCTTTTCCTCACCTCGTCGTCAAATGCGGTGCTGTCAGCCCCGGCGAATTCATCTGCCCAGCCGGCTTCGAGGGAGCAAGGTGTGTTAGGTGAGGGCGATCCAACTTGGCGAGGAAGCGTGCTGCCGGCAGTGCTTCCCCAATAGTCAGCAAGGCCACCGCCACAACGCCGAAGCAGGCTCGTCTCCTCGATGCTCTTCTTTTATCATAATTACTGAGTAGGTGCGTTGAAGGCAGGAATCTGTGTAACAATCGGCTCAAACAGTACTTTCAATTGTTGTCTAGAGAAGAAGGATGGACCCTCACACGCGAATGTGCTTGTGGGGGGGGGGGGCAAGAGGAATCGAATGCAGTGTTACAGCAGTGCGAAGCAACTTGCATCGCCTGCGTTCTCGCTTCTGGCCACGTGCTTCTATGACTATTGTTCGCATTCCCGTTCCTTGCGTCCGTACTGTTTGCTCCCCTCTATCAGAACGTGCATGTGCATGAACTCTCGTGTCATCTTTGCCCTCTCCACCCCCTCCATTGCAGTTTCTTCAGCTCAGCCTTCTCAAGCGTTTTCATCAGCAGACCCACCCCCTGCTAAGACCCTGTTCTCGTGCCGCCCAGCGCATAACGCCTTGACCATTTTATCGTAGCGCCTCCGCCCCCCCCAATTTGCGGAGCTGCAATGGGCAAAATTGAACTCACCGTGTGTGCCGCACGCAAGCTGCACGATGGCCGGCTGATCGGCCTCCCCGACCCGTTTGTGCGCCTGACGACCGGTGACAAAAAGTACAAGACGAAGGTAGTGGAGAACAGCCTCAGCCCGGAGTGGGACGAGACCTTCCGCTTCAACATCGCAGATGAAATGAGCACGCAGATCCGATTCGAGGTGTGGGACAAGCACACCTACAACGACGACCTCTTGGGCTACTACACCCTCTCTCTCGGCGGTCTCACCAAAGGCATCGTGAAGGACCAGTGGTACATTCTGGAGAAGTCCAAGACGGAGGCGGAGCTGCACATTCGCATCCTCGCCGTCGATTTCGGCGCCCTTCCAAAGCCCGAGGAGCAGTGGATGGTGACGACAGACATCACCCGCGATCCGGTGAAGCGCGCGATCGAAGACGGGACGTGGCGACCTGGGCAGACGACGGCCCCGCCGCCCTCCGGTCCTCCACAGCCGCAGCAACAGGTGTACGTGCAGCCTGCACCTGTGCCAGTGCAGCAGCCACAGGTTCAGTATGTGCAGCCGATGCCAGTGGCGCAGCCCTTTGCGCAGCAGGTCCAGTATGCCCCTGCGCCTCCCCAGCAGGTGCAGTATGTTCAGCAGCCCCCTCCGCAAGTCCAGTACGTTCAGCAGCCTCAGTACGTGCCACAGTCTCAGCCACAGTACATGCAGCCGCAGCCGCAGCCGGGCTACTACCAGCAGGGGCCGCCGCAGCCGCAGGGGTATTACCAGCCAGGCCCGCCGCCGCCACAGCCTACCCCGCAGGGGTACTACGCACAGCCGCCGCCCCAGGGCTACGCCCCGCAGCCGTATTACCAATACTAGGCGTTGTGAGATGGCTTTGTTTACGAAATGCATGTGTCGAGCTGTTTGCGCGTTGTCTGTGTTTCACTCATTTTTTTGGTGTGCCTGCGTGGACGATGGATGTTGCATAAGAGCCGAAGGCCGTCCCCATTTCGTTTTCGAGGCCTGTGTCGTGCTCTGCTTTTTTTTTTTGTGAGCTCCGAAAGTCTGTGCGTTGTCTGTCAAGGGCCTTGTGATGGAGGTGTGGAGGGGCAGCGGCTCCAAAAGTGCCAAAACTCGCCAAGCGCGGTTGGTCTAGGTGGTTATGACGTCGCTTTAACACGGCGAAGGTCTCGGGTTCGAGTCCCGAACTGCGTACTTTTTGCTCATTCGAGAAAATCCAGGAAGACCAGTCACTGCCATGCCAAACATATGCGCGGCAGAGAATTGCTTTGCTTTGAAAAGAAGTCATTTTTTCTCTTCATTCTTTTGTTGGTCTCATTGCTTGGACTTCCTCTTGCAGCATCCATTTGATAGCTGTGTCTGGAAAGATGTATGAAGCGAACCAGTGTGGCGGTAAGGAAGGGGGCCTCGTGCCGAATTCTCGGCTGTGGAGCGTGGTGGTGAAGGCGCTACACCACTCAGCTGCTTGTAGGGCATCGGTGGCACAGAACATTAGCAAAGACTTGAGAAGCAAAAGTGTTGTGGACTGCACGTCGAATGATTACGTGGTTATTGTTATGTCACTTGCTTTTGACCTTCTTTCCTCGGCTGCTTCTACTCCTTCCCCGTTGCTTTGTTGCGTACAATTTGTTTTTGTTGTTGCGTTGATGGGCTCGCCAATTCGGATGCATAAATGAGAGCAAAACGTGTCGCTGTACTTGTTGGGTTGTGCTAAGACTCGCTTTCCCCGTTTCCAAGAGAAGCTATTTACCCCTCGACTGCATCTTGCACTCTCTTGGGATTGTGTTGATCTGCGTGCTGCAGCGGCTGTTTTATTTTTTATTTTTTCCACCGGCGTTTGCGCTCTTTCGCTCGCTTTCCGTACGCAATACCATCTTCATGCCCCCATTCCCCACTCCTACCCCTCTCTCCCTCAATCAAGCGTGTCGGTCGAAGTTGCAGAGTGCATCAGTTCTCCAACCGTGGTGGTCCCTCCACTCAACCGCCTCCCACGACGTCCCACAGCGAGGAGAAACAAAGCAAACAAGCACCAGCAAAAGTAAAACGTAATATATGGGTAACAGCATCAATCTGCTTTATGCCTGCGTGGTCCCTACTTTGTTGCTAATATACTAACCGCCGCCCCTATTTCTTAAATACTGGCCCTGTCAGACAACATATCTCTCTGCAGCTCACAGTGTTGCTTCTAGATCTGTTGACTTTCCCTTTGCAGTGCCTCTTCTCCCGAGGGTTTCATCGTTCCCTGCCATTGTATGCTGGATAGCCTCTCCACTGTCCGCCATTGAAAGCCAAAACAGCACCTAACACCCATGAACAGCGACAACGAGTCTCTTGCATTCGTGGAGGAGGACGATGTCTCACCAACGCCGAAAAACGCCCCACCGGTAGAGGTGCCTCGCCCACGCATCATGGGAGCGCCAAGTCTCTCGCGGTCCAAATCTACGCCTGCGAAGCCACCGCTTCATCATGCCGTGACGCCGGCTGCCGCTGCTGCAGCGAAAGGCGATGGTCGAACTCGCCCAGGATTTGTGCAGGTGGCCAGCAAGCACAAAGCGGGCAAGCAGGACACCGCGTCTGAGTTCTCCGACAACGAGAGCGTCAACTTTATAGTGGAGTGCAACTCTATGAATCTCACACCGATTCGCGGCTGCACCTCTTTTGCAAACGCTGCAAGTGTTCCCGCTACGGGGAGCTCCCCGGCACCACACCAGCTGTCACGCAAGGCTAGCAACTCCTCCATTCAGTTTCACTCCGAGCCGGGCAGTCGATCTACATCTCCTCAGCTCAACCCACGTTTGAAGGCCCGTGGTTCGACGGCGTCAGAGAAGGCGCTGGCTCCGCCCCCGCCGAACGGCAAGGTGGTGGTTGCGAATGAAAGCATTAGCTTCTTTGAGCAGAGCTACGGCAGCGACCAAGTGGGTAAGTCCTCACCGACACCAGCATCCGCAACCCACCACCGGCATTCTGTGCCCACCCCTATCGCACCGGTAGCAGGCAGCTCCACGATCAGCAACGACAGCATTGCCTTCCAGATCGAAGACGATAGTACCGAAGGTCATCAGCAGCAAGCCGGGAAGTCCTCCTTGGGCACACCACTTGTGCGTGCCACCACAACCACACCCAGCACGATCTTCTCCGTCAAACCAGACCATCCAATCGTGATGCAGTCCTCCGTGGCGGATACCAGCCATAACGAGCTTGTGGATAGCAGCATCGCTTTTGAGATGGTTAATGACCCTCCTGCGGTGAAGCCGCCGATGCGAAGAGGAGACACGACTAGCCCGCCAATGCATGGATCGGCGACTCTGTACAACTCACATGTGCGTCGTTCGCACTCCGCGCAGAGTCACCTCAACTCCCGCCCCAACAGCCCGTCGATTCAGTTCGAGACGGAACACAACTCTGACAACGAGAGCTTGCTGGACCAATCGGCCTCGCAGGTCGGTGCACGCAGTCCTTCCATCGTCGATAGCGACCTGCCTAGACTTGCCCAGCAGCAGCAATCCTCCGTCCCCGCGCTGCTGATGCCGGAAGTGCTGTTTCCAAGTCCCACCACAAGCCATCTGGAAACAGGTAGAAGCATTGGTGCTGTGAATGCACCACCCAAGAAGAAGACAATCGTTACAAACCACCTGCAGAACCGGCGGCTGCCGAATCAACGCCAGGGCTCGACACCCCCTTCGCAGCCACCGGTCAAAACAAAATCGCTGGGCGAGGAGGCCTCACCGACGCCCAGCACACACCCGCCGCTGTATCAGAAAGCAGCGCTGTCTACCCCACTCGCCGCGCAGGCCGCCGGATTTGCCACAGAGACCGCCGCAGACGATGAGACACGGCGCAATCCCCGTCGTTCCCCCTCCCTCACCGACCACATGCCTTCAAAGAGGAAGGATAAGAGCGCTTACCTGAACCCCCCGCACCCGCAAAAACGTCGCTCGAAGGAGTCCGCCACATCAGAGACTCAGGGCGCCTCGCCGAATGTGAAGTTACTCACCGAGGTCGGCAGCACCGCCACGACTGGCTCCCCGCCCGAACCGCCGCACACCGGCCGTCGTAGCGGCACCTCCTCCGAAGACGCCATTTACGCCCAGTCGCTCGCCACTCAGCAGCCACAGAGGAGGGTATCCCTGCGTGGCGTGCACAGCCACACCAACTCCGTGCAGGACTACCTGGAAAGCCAAGAGATGGAGAACGCGCACCACCACCGAGGGCAGGCGCGGCACAGCGTTCGTGCAGACCGTGTCCTGTACCGAGAGATATCACCCCCGTATCCGAATGCCGATTCTGGTGCAGTTATGGAAGCGGCGCAGGAGGCGGAGCAATGGCGCCGCTTTAACGAACGTCAGCGCGCCGAACTTGTCCAGCTGCATAACCGCATTGCGCTGGCCCGCCGCCAGGATCGCACTGTGCTGGAGAGCTCTCTCATCCAGCGATGCGGGGCGACCTCTGGTCCCCGCAGCCGCCATGGAGGTGCCCCGCAGCCCACACCGCTTGCCCTGACGCCGTTGCCAGGGTGGACGAAGACAGGACCAGGCTACAGCGGAATGGTGCAAAAGCCGTCTGCTCATGCGTCGCGAGCTCAGGAGACGCAGCAAGCACCTTCAGCGAAGAGTAGCACGAACCTTATCTCGCCAGCGGCAGCAGATGAATTGAGAAGGGCGTCACCGCAGTCGCGCCCGCACTCAGCCAGGCAGAAACGGCAACCGAAAGCCCCACCCAACTCCTCCTGCACGAAGCCGCTAAGCAAGGAAGTGACGTCGTATGCACAGCAGTCACAAGCCCCCCCTGGGTCTCACTACACCACAGATTCCCTCAACGGCCCAGCGGGATTGCATCGTGCTGCGCACTCACCGCCACCAACAGCGCTGGCATCCGCCATGTCGAGCCACGCCCTGCTGCACTCTACTGCGGCGGCGTTTGTGGCGGATATGTTAGGCGTGCTATGGCCTCCACGCGCTGCGGTGGCTTCGTCTAAAGCAAACAGGACGCTGCCATTCTCCAGCGAGGCCCCGTCGGCTGACTTGTACTTTGTGAACGGGTCTCGCCTAACAGCGTCTCAGGTGGACCGCTTTCTGGAACTGGTGCGGGTTCAAGTAGAGGCGGAGCACGCAAAGAGCACTGGCGCAGCGGACCTGTTGCACTCGGCTAACTTCACTCTATCCTCGCAGAGCTACGGCCGCCTCTCTCCCACCTCCGTGTTGCTGCGCCACCAGGGCAGCGAGCACAGCGATCCCTTAACTCTCGGTGCACATGAGCATCCCGCACTCTCCTCCCCTCTCAAAATGCGGCAGCGCGCTCCGCTCTCCACGAAACTCGCGCTACTTCTCCCAAAGAAGGCGGTTCGGCGCAGTCGTGTGATGCGTGAAGTATTCGACGTCATGGACTTAAAGCGCCAGGGCAGCCTTGTGTTGGATCTCTTACCAGCTCTAAGCCGACTGTTTGAGGCAGAGCTCTCTGCCCTCGAGGAGGCGCGGACGTCCTTGATGGAGGGGAAGGCCACAGCCTTGACCACATTGCTGGAGTCGGCCATCGTAAGTCGGCAGCAGAACACCTACGCTTGGCGCAGTGCGCGAGGTGCAGCGGGCTACACGCCCAGCAGCGGCCTCTCACAGGTGCTCTCTGCTGATGGTGCCAGACTCACAACCGAGGCACAGGCGGAGCTTGTCTCGCTTACGCACCGACTTCTGCTTCTGTCCTTTTCGGTGAACGTCGTCATCCCAATCGCCTCGGCCAGTCGCATTCCCCTTCTGGACTTCCCTACGCTGTGCATGATAATCTACGCTGCGGTGGACAGCACCGAGCACGAGATGGACTCGCCACGGGCGCAGTGGCGGGAGGTGGTGCAGCAATACTTTTTGCTGTTAGATTCATAGAAGAGCACGGATGCTTTGAGAAGTGCAGAGGCGTTTAGCTGTTTTGCCCCTACCTCCTTTTCTTTGTTGTTGTCTCGTATTGGTGCTCTGGCACTCGTGCCTTCCAAGATAAGATGGTGCTACCATGCGCTGCTCTGCACCTCTGCTTGAGGGGCTCCATAGATGGTGCAGCATTACGCTGTTTTGTGTTGACCTGTTCTGTTTTATTGTTATTGCTCTGTGTTGTGTTTGAACGGGTTGCGTACAGCACAGGACACGTAGGAAGTCAATATGCCACCACTGCTGTGCGACAGAGATCGTCACCCCACAGTTTTCTTTGAGCTACCCCCCACTTTGTCATGCTGTAATGACGATCGGGACTTTGCGGCAGTAACTTCGCGCGTTCGCCCTCCCTGCGCGATCGATGAGATGCTGTTTACCCCCCGCACGCGCCGCCGCGCCCCACCAACATGCCGCCCATCTCCTCTTACCTTTCGTCCCACCACCACCACCTCTCATCCTCGAAACGATCTTGTGTTTCACCTCTTCATCAAGTCACCACATCGCAGTCCACTGCATGGTTTCGTTGAACACGACGGAAAGTGGAAGACATAGAGAACTTAATGCATATAGCAGCGGCGAGTCTGCCCTTACAGCAGCGATTTGTGCTCTTCGTCTGTTGCCGTGGAACTGCTGCTGCAGCTCAAGGTGGCTTCAGCACGCCAGTCGCTCTCTACCTGCTACTTGTTTCTTTTCCTTTGTGTCAACTCAAGCACTTCTGCGACAGCTCACAAGTGCAGGCGCGCAACTCCTTTCTTTTTCATTATTTTTATTACTTCTTATCAACAATACCCGTGTCCAGAGTCGCCCGGGTGCGTACGACGTACGTCAATAGCCGCCAAATACCCTCTACTCTTTGTAATTCTCTATATATTCTTATTACCTCGCTGTATGCCATTTCCTGCACGGTACACCTTTAGTTTCACGTCACCTGACATCTCTCTCCCCCCCCCATCACTGCCAAACACCTATCTTCTACAAGTCATTCGATTCTTCTTCTTCCGGTAGCAGAAGCACTCTGTCAACTGCTCCAAGTTCTACGCCCTCGTTTCTTTATTTATCTCTTTAGGTGTCTTCTTCTTTCAACGACTACAGCGCAAAGAACAGCACTTCACACCGCGCTGAGTGCGGCTCCCATAGAATTGTACCGGATCCGTGCCGTGCTTCGCTCCACACGCTCCGTGTTCGTTGCAGCGTTTTTTTTTTCCCCCTCGCCGTTGCCGCTCTTCTCCTTTTTCGTCCCCTTTTTTTAGTTGTCTGCCGATTTCACTTTTCCTTGACGTATTTCTCCATCCTTACTCGTGCGCTCTTCCCCTCCCCTGCATCCTCTGTCATCGTCGCAGATGCGTTATTTGTTGGTTGGAGGGTAAAAGAAGCGTGTAACTCGGGGGCGCATCTTCTCTTTCTTTTCTTTTCTTTTTGAAGTGAAGTAAATGCGAGCTTTCCAATTTCAACGTTGTTGTACCTGTGTCATCCCGCGCGCTGCTCTCCAATGCTTCATAGACCACTTGTACCTCTATACGAGTACCCTCTTTTAAAATAGCAAAACAAAAGAGCGGTGTACTGCTGCGTTTTCAATTTCTATTTGTTGTCGATATAGTTGCTGCTTAGCACGGATATCCGGCATCCAAGCCGGGAATACCTTCACCCGTGCCCAACTAGCGCAAGGATGTTCAAGCCTGTGCCTTCAGACGGTGTGACACCAGTAAGAAGCCCTTCCACACCACAGCTGCCCACCACGACGGCCCGGCTACTGACTCCGGACGTTGATGGCGCCAACGCGCTTTCAACACCACACCTTCAAAAGCTCCCGGCTACGGGCAGCTCAGCTCGATCACCGCTCGCCTGTATGTTCAACCGGAATTCATCCAGCAAGCACGGCAGCCCTTCTGCCTGCAGCTCCAACGGGCAAACACCGAAGCGCGCCGTGCAGGCAACGGGGCGCAGTGCTGCCGTCCCTCCACTGGTTATGGGGAGTCTCAGCATTTCCTCCATAACCTCCGGCAGCCCGTCCCCACTTTCTGAATGGTCTAATAAGACGAAGAAGTACCCACGGCCGAGTAACACGCATCCGCGGCAGGCGTCGCAGCCAGTGACGAACGCAGGGAATGGGGATGACTGCCTTCCTCACGCAAGTACTGGCTTGATGGCACTACTCCCCGAGCATTCTCAAGTTGGCGTCACCGTCAACTCGGCGATGGCTTCTAGCTGCAGCACCACAGGAACGCCCAACAGCAGTTGCACACGGCGACCGGAGCCGACAAGCGCCTCCACACCCGTCTATGGAAACTTGCACTGCTCACGCATAGCACTGAACCCTGATGGGTCTCCTTTTGAGACTTCGGCCGCATTGGCCGCAGCTTCAGCCACGACGGTGACAGGCGAAAAGGAAAGCGAGTGGGCTTCATTGAACACCCCATCGAAAGCCCCCCAGACACCGGAGAGGGTCGCTGAGAGACTAGACGTATCGCCGTGCACGGTGTCCACAACGTCTGTAGGCGGCGCGATAACGCCCACCTTTCTGCAGTGCAGAGAGAATGGAGGCGTGTGCGAAGTCAGCTGTGAAGAGGAGCGTGACAAAGAGAAGTGCGATGGGCCAGTAGGCACGCCATGGCAAAGCAAATGCCTTCTCCGCATCGACGAAACGGTGGGCGGTGTACATCAGCAGGGCAGTGAGGTGCGGCCCGGCAGGCTCGCATGCTCCGACAGCAATGTGCATCGCTACCTTTTCACGCCTGACACGGAGGCATACGTGTGTGCGACCCCCGCTAGGGTACCGTTGGCTGGTACCAGCAAAGGTGCAGCCTTGTCCCCCACGCGCATTTGCAAGTCTCTCTCGGAAAGCGACTTCGCGGCGCAGTACCCCCTTTTTCTGCCTCATGTGCTCGGGCTACACCCAGGAGGCCCGCAGGTACCAGCAGCGCAGGCTACGCCTTCTCACACAAACCCGGAGGCACACGTACTGGCTGTGAGTGCTGTAGGGCAGACGGTGCCGCGGGGTGGCTGGAAGGCTCAGCTGACAGAAGATGGAGTCAGCGGCCCTGTGTCGGCACAGAACTCACCAGACATGCAGCGTCTTGAGCGTCATCGTCCCTTTAATTCTAAGCAGCCCATCACTGTGGACGCCCCCATTCAGCTCCGTCACACAATGAACTCTGTGCACTCCCTCCCCAGCCACGGTCACACCTCTCCGTGCTCAGGCGAGCTGGACATGGGCACACAGGTGTTCCGCAGTGGCGCGCAAGTCCCTTCGCCTATCCTGCAGCGGCACCACACTACGACGACATGCGTCACCTTTGTCGGCGAGGGTAGCAGTCCCATCCCACACACGTCTGCCTACGAGTACCCCTGCAGCCCACCGCGCATTGCAGCGACTCTCACGCGCCGCCCACGCGATGTCACCCCACACACGCTAGGAGTGAACCTATTTGAGGATACCTCCCCCAGCCTGCACAGCCAGCCGGGCACGGCGTCGCAGAGCGGCTTCCGCACCCCGCCAAATGTGTCTGCGGTGGCCGAGGACAGCATCAGCAGCTGCGACAGCGACGCAATGGCCTCCACACCCCTGCTCTCCTCTCTCGATGAGGGCTTTTACAGCGGGCAGTCGCTGTCCATGAACGGCGTTGCAGCCTCTCCGGTCGGCATGGCGGAGATTATGCACCGCGCTGACACGCCGAAGTCACCGCACACTCCGCTGGACCGGCGCACTCCCGGCCCCGCGGGGCTGCACGGCAGCAGCTACGCCAGCCTCTCCGAGCACAGCTACGGCATCTCCCAGCACCAGCACCACCACCGTCCGATGCTTTCGCAGCCCATGACGCCGCGGAAGTCGACCCGCCGCAGCCACTCGCTTCAGACAACGCCCTCGCAGTCGTTTCGCTCGAAGGTGCACAATCACAGCTTCGAGTCTCAGCAACAGCAGCAGGCGCAGTTCTTCAGCTCGCATGTCAACGGATTGTGGGCGGCGAAATCTCCAGCGAACACCTCCGTCTCCAGCGCTGTCCTCGGTGAGGCCACGGTCGTCGCGGAGAGGGACTACCTCGCACCCAGTCGCAATCCATTCAGTCTCTATCGATTCTTTGAAACGTACACCTGCCCCGTGCTCAAGCCAGGCCACAGTATCTGTGACGCAGAGCATCAGTGCATGGACGACAGCACCTGCAGCGACGCCACTATCGACGTTCACAGCACCGATCAGCTCCTGACAGAGAAACAACGTCAATTCACAAAGGAACTCTCTGCCGCAGTGCTCCGTCCCGATGCCGCAGTAGTGCTCTACGAGCAGCTCATACCAGCACCGATGCGCGCACCAGGTAGTCACTGCCCTCCAGCCAAAGCCCCCTCATCCTCTCAAGCTACCTTTGATCTTCTCCTGCACGCACCGAACCCCCGCAGCCACGTCTTTACGTCAGGCACCCTCTCCCCATTGCTGAATGGGCGTGGGGTGATGCCTGGACAAGGTTGGATTGGTAACGGTGCAGCCGTCGCGGTGGCCGAGCGCAGAGGAGCAGAGGAGAGCAATGTAGAGCCAGCAACTGCGCACTCTGTGATTGGGTCTCCTCCACGCGCGCGCTCCGTCTCCTCTCCTGGCGATGGGGCAGAGCGGGCGATCCCCCACAAAGAAGCGTTCCTTCCCTGCACCAATGCGAGTCCGCGGCAACCGAAATCCACCTTGGCCAGCTGCCCTGTTCTTCATGTCCCGGCTGCAGCTGCTTCGACGCCGCCGCCGCGAACGCCGAGTCGCTCTACGAGAGCACGGCAAAGTGCGACACCTGTTTTGGGCGTGTCAGCGGGTTTGCCGGTGGTTGTGCCATGCCACCAACCTGTGAGCGGCTCCCCGCACTCGACTTTAGCCGCCACCGCTACTACTGTTTCTCCTGCACGACCCTGCGATTGGCAAGGCCACGACGCGCTGAACTCGTCTGCCACCTCCTCTGCAGCGGCCTCACGCCATCTCACCAATGCTTTCACTTCGCCGAACAAGAATGATGTCAACTACCCTCTTCTAGTCACGGACGTCGATTCGCGGACGAATGAGGGCGACCTTTCCGGCTACGATGAAGGCCCCTCGCCTCTGCCTCGCCGGCCCGTGGCGAAGTCGGACTGCGCAGCGAGCAATCAATCGAGCCCATGCACAGCCAGCCCCCTCTACTCGGAGCGGCAGCTTCTTTTTGGTGTCGGTAGTACGGATGATGATGATGAGGTCGAGGAACACGAAGGCCGGGCAGCATGCGCCAACGGAGACGCCGCTGCGGTAGCCACGGGGCTGTGCTCCCCTTTCATCGATTCACCTCTTATGGCTGATGTCAAAGAGATGAGCACTGGAACGGAGAGTAGCACAGGCTCACCGAGATTCTTAGGATGTACTATGGCTGACGCCAACCCCTTAACAGAGAAGCCCTCAAGCCCTCTGCAGCGGTGGTGGAGCCCACACGATGCTGCGCACGCGCGAGCTAAGGAAGACTGCACACTCATCGCCACCCTACGACCGTCCGGCTCCTCGAGCACCGCGCCTACGGGAGCGTTTCTCGACATTCGAAAGGCAGCCGATTTGCCCTCGGAATCTCAGCAGCCACACCATGTACAGCCATCGCGGCGGCTGCATGCATCCTCGCGGTGCACTCCTGCGCTGAGTATTTCCACAGAATTCAATGGGGCATATGGAGGGAGTGTTGGGCAGCCGGCGCCGCGTGCCACCTCCACCGATCCCATCCGCAGCGGCAATGAGGTCGCCTCCGTCCTTTTGCCCTCCGCCTACCAGGCTCTAGGCTCTATACTTGATCCCCTGGAGACAACCGACGAGATGGAGGAAGAGATTCCCGGTGATCGCTTTCAGGCTCACCACGAGTTTCAGTTTCTGCATTATTTGGAGGCGGCTCTTGAAGCACCCGATGGAGCTCCCTGCGGAACACCAGAGACGCCCACGTTGGCAGCAATGGCGAATGGCAGTGGTGCCAGTGGCCGGCCTATCCCTCTCTGCGTAGAAGTAAACGGTGTGACCTGGCTCGCCACTCACCGCTTGAATGGGCTTCCGTATGCGGTAAAGGAAGTGCCGGCTGTCGCTTTTAACATGGCGGAGCTGCAGTGCCTTACGCTATCGAACAGAAGCCCCCACGGCTTCCAAGGGAGGGCGCAGCGAGTTAGGGCACAACATCTCACACCGCAGGATATGTTGGAGGCGGAAGACTACCTTGCTCGCTACTACAGTGTCACCACGCCGCCGCAAGACAACTCGAAGCCCGTGGTGCACCTGCTACAGCTGGAGTACTTCCCGCGAGGCAGCATACACGACTTGGTTCACCGGGCGAAAGGCACGAATAGAAAGTGTAGCACGTCTGCACCGCTCTCCAATTCCACTCGAAGCTCTGTACCCTTCGTATTCACGGTTGAATTCTGGAGGCAGGTGGTGCAGCAAGGGCTTCGAGGGCTGCGTGTGCTGCACCACGCCCGTCTCGTGCACGGCTCCCCACTAACGTGCTGTCTCTTCGCGGCCGGCCGCACCCCCGCGCGGCTGCACGCAAAGTGGTCCTGCTTCGGCAGCGCCCGCGCGGCGGCGGAGCTCTACCCCACCGAGTCGTTACCTCCGTATATCAGTGAAGCTGTGTTGCTCCTTTACAAGCGGCACAAGGGTGACGGAACGGTGCCGGCCGACGTGATAGAGGTGGCGGTGTTCTGCCTCGGCGTGCTGGAGCTGCTCGTCGAAGATGCCGAGGAGCTGGATACAGCGAGAGGGCTGCCCACACCGCCGCGTGCTGCAGCCAAAGACGGGCGCTGCCACCTCGAGTGGATAGAAGCGATGCTACAACGGCGCCATAGCGATCTACAAGACGTGTGCAACGCGGACGAGGCACAGCTGCAGAGCCTCACGCAATTCCTGTGGGACTCGGCGAGAAGCTACCTGAGTGCCGATGAGGTGCTCGTGCAGATGGGCGTCCACATCGACCCTGCGCTGCATACGGTGGAGCAGCTGTACCAGTACGAGATTTATCGGCTCTCCCGGCAGCTGCAAGAGCGCCAGCAGCGGAGAAGGAAGAGGCTTCAGGCTTCTGGCAACGCCTTTCCCCTGGATGGGCACCACGAGCGAGCCCCTAGCGCCCTCTCGCAAGGGTCTGTGGATTTGCCACACGAGCCACAAGAGCCTCAGCGCCCACGGAAAGAAAAGAAGCCCAGCAACTCCCGCGGTGGCAGCGGGCAAGTTGTGCCGCCATGGTCCCCAGGCCTTGCTGCTGGGCACGGCCTTGTCCACAGGTTGCCCAGCGCGCCGCCTCCCGATGTGGCGCACTCCTTCAGCGTGCTGCGCAAGAGCCCACAGCTGTTTCCCCGTCGGACATCCACCCCCTGCGCTCCCCTGCCGCGAGCTCCATTTCTCGACATCAGCGGTGAGCGTCGATTCCCCTCGCTGGGCACGTCTGGGAATAGCCTCTTTTTCCCGAACAGCACCGCCAGCACGAAGCCTGCCGTCGCCTCTGTCCCGACATTCTCTCTCAGGCCGGGTCGATCCGCCAGCGAAGCTGTCGCTCGCGGGACTGCAAGGCGCGGAGGGAAATCGGACGTGCACCCCCGCGTGCGCGAGGCAGCGCAGGCGATGTTGATAAATGCGCTGATGCAGCCGCAGGTGAGCGAGGACTTGCTGTCTCCGTCTTTGATGTGGAGGGAGATGTTGGCCCCTGCGGTGCAAACGCTGCGGTTGCGCGGGTGGATGTCGTTCTACGCAGGGGTTCCGTTGTCCGTGACAGGCGCTGGGAAGGTGGACGGCTGTGCGGAAGAGGAAGTGCTTCAGTCGCTTCTAGCTTCGCTACGTCCCATGACGTCCTTTGAGTAATCGTTGTCTCTGTCGGAGATGCCACAACGATGCCTGTCTAGCCTATCTCTTTCTCATGCGCATGTCGCCTCCCCTTCCATCAACCTGCGCCAAGAGGGCAAGTCGCCTTCTGCGTAGCCTAGACACGTTGATCGAGTCTTTGAGTTTGCCCATGTACGGGATGGATTTACTTCCTCTTTGTTATTATTTTTTTTTGTCCTTGATTCCCATAAAGCTGCGGTCCGTGACGTGCACCTTGATTACAGTGGCACCGTTGTTCTCCCTTCTCTATGTTGCTCTATACATTCTCACTTGTGTGCCATTGCCGCTGTGCTTTCTCTCTATAGAAAATGGTGTTGCACCCCCCCCTCTCTTTTCTCTTTGTGCTCGCTAAACGACGTCGCTTCACTTCTCTGGTTGTTTTTCTCTTCTGTAGTGTCATGTGCTCAACTCACGAACGACGGATGGCGGTGTGTGGTTTACGTAGCATTTCACAGTCCCTTGAATGTGAACATGCGAAAGAGGGCTACTCTGCATGTACGCACCTCACACGCTTCGTTTGATGTCACAAGTGTTGAACTGGACGAATTGCCTCCAGTGCTTCACTCCGCCACAACTCCACTCCATTTCCTTCTCTTGCTCTCCTCCCCCCCCCCCTTTGTGATTATAATTTGCAGGGCAAAGTGTCGAAGGCTTGGAGGTAGTCGACGAAGTGGGGCACCTGTCATCCCTTGAAAGGTGAAGCTTACGGCAACGAAAATGAAGGCGATATACCGATGTCAGTCGGCCTACAAGCTGGTAGAGCTCGACGCGCGCTTTCACCTCTTCTCTCGCTTCCGTCCACACATCGTTGTCGACCTCGCTGCGGCGCCGGGCGGCTTTGCGCAGGTGGCATTGGAGCTGATGCAGAAAGCGGGCCACCAAGTGCCGCCACCATCGTTGCGAAGATACTCACCCATGGTCATTGCCGTGGACCAACGACCGATTGAGCCGCTTCCTGGCCTTGTGACGGTTCGCGGAAATATCCTGCAGCATCAGTCAGTACTCCAAGCCGTCCAGCGCACACTCCATCAGGAGCAATCGACGCGGACGGCTTCTACGGAGTTGGAGCCTCTGAGGACGGTAGACATGGTCCTCCATGATGGCGTCTCCGTGGTGAAAGGCCAGCACGCCTTCTCTGTCACCTACGCACAGAACCAAATGGCGTTAAGTGCCCTTCTGTTGGCAAGCAAGCTCTTCCATCAGCCTTACGCACCACACCGCAACAGTGGTCTGCGAAATGGTAAACGATCCGAAGAGTGGGTGAAGCCTCACGCGCACCGGCATCCCTCTTCATGTGCACGTACGGCAGGTGGCAGTTCATCTGCATCTGCACTTCAAACTCCCTCTACGTTGCCGGTGTGCTTTGTGTCGAAGGTTCTCCGCTCGCCACACTTCGCACAGGTGGTGACCGCCACCAGGGCCCTCTTTCATCACGTGGCCGTCTTTAAGCCGCAGGCCTCTCGGGCGGAGAGTCAGGAAACTTATGTGGTCGCGACACACTTCCAGCCGCACCACTGGCAGCAACTCGTAGATTTCAACCGACATCAACGACATCGTGATCCTGGGGCAAGAGAAAGGCTCAGAGCAACGAAGTCGAAGTACAGCCCACTGGAGATTAGCCCGGCACTCTTCTGCATGCCCCCAGCGGTTGAAGACTGCGGTGGCGCACGCCACATTGTGTGGAACTGTCTGGGATGTGGCCAAACGTGCATGGGTCCGCAGCCATGTGTTCAGTGTGGCGTATTTGCTGCAGCCAGGCGGGCGGGCTTTCATCGCGGGATCACGCCTTAGGAGTGGGCGCATAGGGGTGCGTCTTCACCCACTTGTCATCGCTGCTGCAGCTGCGGTCATCGGGACCTCCGAAGGTGTCGATACACCTCAAAAGAAAGCTAATAGAGTTGCCCAGTGCTGCCCATACGCAATGCGGGATGCTCTCTGAATACGTCCCTTTTTTCAGCGTTGATACCATCACTTTGTAGGCCCCGTGGAGCAGCCCGGCCTCGCCCTGCCCCCTCCCCTCGTTATCCTCTCTTCTTCTGCCCCGCCTCTCAATGCGCACCGTCACACTCGGGTCACATCCCCCGCACGTCTTACAGTCAACTCACTTCACTTGAGGATTGTTTGAAGGGAGAAGCAGCCCAACGCGCGAGCACCATGACGTACCGCGTAGCAATGCAAGCGCTGCAGTTGGGTTGTCGCCCAGTCTCTGCAGCACGGTGGTCGGCCTTACAGGGAAGCATCTTTGCAGCTGCCCGTGTACTGAGCAGGCGCTTTGCCACCGCGACGGCAGCTGAGCCCGACGCAGCGAGCGGCAGTGCACTTCTCATGGAAAGTCGTAGTGATGTTGAAGCCGTAGCAGATACGCCTAAGGAGCCTCGCAGGCACTTAGTAGTGACGCTGCTGCAGTATGTTTATAGCACCAACGCCTGTACATCCGGCGCACACCTTGCGCTGCCGCAGGGCACACACAACGTGCAGCGCGTGAAGCGCATCATGAACGTCAACACTACGGAGGACCTAATGAAGGCATTGCATGGCGCCAAGCTTGAAACCGAAGGGGAGTGTGTGCGCTACATCAACCTTGTAGGGGCCTACATTCGCCATCAACACCTGCTGCAGATGCAGGAAGACTCCACCTCACCGGCGGCCAGAAAGCGGGCAGCAAAGGTGCGAAAGGTCGAAGAAGTGTTCTACTTGACGCCAGAGGAACAACACGCTTTGCTGAGGAGCGCCTGCCTTCTGGTGGAGCAGCGTCGCGTCCCCCTCATCGTCGCTAGCCGCCTCCTGCAGCTCCGTTGGCCCAAAGAGCTGCGCAGGAACGGTGGGTCGTTCACGCAGCGCTACGTGGCAGAGATCGTCCGGAGCTGGATTTCGGAAGAACTTCGAGAGGGGAAACTCATCCCAAGCGACGCGCGTGCTCTTTTAGGCAACTGCGCCTTTGCCTTCAAATCGCAGGTGGAGCAATCCCGCACATCCCGCTACGGCGACGCCTCGTCACCGGTGTCACAGGACACCAACATGGAGAGCACTCTCTCTTCTTTTATCGGATCGCTGGCCACTATTGCTGTGAAGGACATTACGACCCCGGCACAGGCAGAGGGGCTTATTAGTGTCATGTGGGACGTGCACGCAACCGGCTGCGCAGCCCCTCCCAGCTTCTGGGATGAGATGGTGCAGCGTGTTGTGCAGTTCAACGCAGCGCTGGACACCCAACTAGCCGAGCCAGAGGAAGCGTCTTGTGCCGTGGGTGACTCCAAGAAGCCCAAACGGCGGGAGTCGCCCCTGTCACGTCAAGCGGGACACTTCTTCACGACGCTCACCACACGGCAGCTGTACCGATTCCTTCTCGTGCTGAAGCTTTCGAAGTGGTCGGGCGATACGACCGTGCTGCATCAGCTGGCTGATCAGGTCCTCCGCAATGTGGCCTTTGAGCTCGAGGTCACGCGTCACAACGGCAACGCTGAAGATAAGGATAAGGATATCACCCAAAATAAAGGCACCTCAGTCTCCGAGGCTGATCTCGCGACACCCACCAAATCTTTTTCTCCACCCTTCTCAACTTTAGTGAGCCATGCCGCGCTAGGCGCGCCTCATCAGGCTGATCGGCCGCTGTCGAAGCGTGACATCGCCCGCCGCATCCGCCGCATCGCCGACATGCGGCCGCAAGAGTTCCTCGAGCTGCTCAGCCTCGCTGCAGACCTGCGCGTGCCCTTCGGTGTCTCTGCCACGCGTGTTTCTGAGGAGCTGCTGAGCCCTCTCGTGCCGCACCTCAGCACAAGAGACCTCCTCACCCTGTTGCAGATCGTCCGGCGCACAAAGAGTCAGTCGACGGAGCTGCTGCAGGCGGTCATGCGTCGTCTCATGGAGAGCGGCCCCGCCGCCCCCTACACACTGACGCTGAGTAAGACGCTCATTCGCACGGCGGCCACCGCGCCTGAGCTCTTTGCCTCCATGGATATGGACGACTTTGTGCACTTCTTTATCGATGTGTGCGAGGCGCAGTTCAGCCTGTGCCGGCCCGCTGTCGTTGTCGCCTTGGGGGATCTGCTGTACACGCTGGGCCGGCGCTACGATGAGGCCTCGGTGCCCGGCCAGCGTATCCGCGCGGTTTTGAATCTTTTCTGCGCACACATGAACCGCCTACTGCAGCTTCAGGTGATTTCGACCGCGTTGGTGGAGCCGCTGCTGGAATTCACGGTGTTGCTCCGCATGCGTCAGCACCACGAGCGGTACCCCGCCGTGCACGAGCTGCTGCACACCCGCATCATTGTCGAGGAACAAAAGCAGGCACGGCAGGCAGCCTTTCAGGAAAGCACTGCGGGCCACATTGACGCCTCAGGAATAAGCCCGGGCAAAGAAGGTAACGGCAAGCAACTGGCAGCAGAAGCGGCAGGCAGCGAGCCGATTGCAGGTCATGCGCCACGGTGGGAAGACCGCCCGGAGGCGGAGCTACCCAAAATCTCCAAAGCCGCGCTCCACGTCTATGAAGAAATTTGCTATATGTTTGAGCGCATGGTCGTCATCAAGGCCAAGTTGAACAAGAATGACTTCAGCATCTTCGAGCACGACTTGGGGAAGGCCGGTCTGTACAGTCTCCTGCAGGGTGTGCAGCTTTTTCACCACGGGCACCTGGGCACGGAGGTGGCGTACACAACGGACACCGCGAGGGAAGCCGCAAGCCAAATCCCACGCGTGCTGCCTCGGTGGATGGAAAAGGCAATCAACGCCATCATCCTCCGCAAGGTGGATCGAAGTTGCTTTCGTGAAGAGTCTACAGACAATGAAGTGCTGAAGCCTCTCGGCCACGTCCACTGTGATGCCGCCAAGGTGGACGCGGTGGTTGCACTGATCGTGGAGTCTCCGCTGCAGATGGCGAAGCGCAAGCGCGCGTTGTGGTTGTACGTCCGCGAGCTGGCCCAACGCTTTGGGTCCGACGACACGAAGAAGTCTATTGCAACGTACCTGTCGAAGTCTCTGTTTTAATGCCTGGGTGTGTATGTGTGTGTGTCCTACGATGAATACGTAGCTCGCAACAATCATTTTTTTTTTTTGGATAAGGGATGAGAAGCTCTGCTGAGGCTCCACACACAGAGGTGTCCAGGCGAGAAATCAGTATTGTTAACTTGACTTCATATAGCGCCTTTAATGGAGAGCGCTTGACCGTGTTGATTCCGGCGGTGTGAATTTCCGGTGTAAAATCTGAGTTTGGTGTGTGCCCTTCTGTTTTCACGGTTGTGCTTTTCTTTTTGTTTCGTTTTGCCATGTAGAGTTCGTCCTGGTTTGGGGTTTCAGGCGGCTCGCATAGCGGGCGAAGGATGAGTCAACCGAAGTTTTCAAGCTCGGCATCCCCCCCCTTATTTTTTCGCTCCGGCGAATATCACCCGTCTCGCACCGCTGCGGTCGTGTAACCGCGTGCGATAGCACTCTGTGGCGGGTGTCCACCGGTAATTATTCCTTTCTTTTTTCTGCCAGGCGGGGCCGCTTCACGTGGAGGGCATGGTGCATGCGGGGGCATTCCTTCGCCATGGCGGCTTGTAGTGCCTCGACGCCAGGGCTTCTACATGTCAAGACACCTCATCCCTTCTGCTCGTTGTTCCATCTCTACCTTCCACACACACGCTGCCTTCCGCACGATCTCGTTAGCCCAGCCCCTTACAGCCCTTTTTAGCAGCGGAAGATGCGGCGACTCTCCCAGCTCTGCCTGCTGCGGCCCACCGCTGTCGCTTCCCCTCCCCGCGGCGCCTTGGCGCTCACCTGCACATCCTCCACAGCCCTTCAGCTACGATGCGCTGGAATGCAACGTCGCGTGGTGCGTCCCACCGAAGAAGGTCTGGTGGACTTGATGGACGATGATGACCACTTCTCCCACAGTTCAGGCGCGCCTGGTGGCCCTCCTAAAGAATACCCCGCACTTTCCTCACTGGTGGCTTCAGCGAGCCTCTATCAGCACGCTGTGAATCAAGATAGTAGCGCAACGAATGGTGGCGCTATTCAACAGCAGTCACGCGGCGCATTGGACGCCACCCGTAAAGATGCTATCAGGAGCAGTGAAGGTGCAGTTGATGTGACTGCAGAGGCCGCTGAACGTGGCCAGGCTCCTGTGAGAAACACAAAATTAGCACTCACAGGAGCTGTAGAAGGAGTGAAAGAAGGAGGGGCAGGCCCTGACGAGGCCGACCCTCTCCTCGAAGAGGGCGAATTGCACAGTACGGATTACATCGAGCAGCAGCAGAGCATCTACTATGAGATGCCGGTGCAGAGCCTCATGGATGCCGTGTGCGCCTACCTGCGGTCCTCGGAAAACGTTGCTCTCGTGTCTTCACAAGAGGAGCATATTCTCTTTCCTGTGTTGTTCGACCGTCTGCAAGAGTTTCACGTCTCGCAACTACTCGACATCCTGGACTGCCACTGGAGTCGCTCCACCATGCTGCGCTACGGCACCACTTTTAAAGATGCGGTGCGCGATCGAATTGCACAGCTGGCCACCGCCGCCGCCACCATACTCGAGTCCAAAAGGCAGAAGGGCACCTCCATCTCGAGCTTTGCGGAGAGAGATGGGCCCAGTCGCTCAGGAGAGCTTCATGAAGATGATGGTGCGCTGCCGGAAGAGGACGACGATGCGATCTTTGTGCAGGATGAACAGCGGCAAGCCGCCGCATCCTCGCCGTCCTCCGATGTCATCCTCACCTGCGCCGATAAAGAAATCAACTCCACCGTCGTCTACCGAGCCCTCGTCGTCACCGGCATGAGCGGTGGCCGGCGAAAGCGTGATCTGGCCTTTTTCCAGCTCCTCGGCAACTACCTCACGTACTTTATCAACGACTACCGAGACCCGCATGAGCTCGTCCGTGTGCTAACGGCGCTGGCGCGAGCTAAAATTGTGCCCTCGCCTGCGTTCTTGAGTCTGCTCGCACGGCGGCTACCGGTTCTGCACAAGCGCATGCCGCTGGAGCCGGTGCCGGCGTACAGGGCCATGTCGAACTTCGCCCGCATGGGACACACCTCTATGAACACCTTCCGCTTCCTCGCCGACTGCATGCTGAGTCACATGGAGAAGAACATCCGCGAGGAGAAGAAGCAGCTGCGAAATCTACGCGCCGAAGCCGCGGCCAGAGAGACGCAGGGCACGGGCGATATGACGGAATCGACTGTCCCTGCACGCTCTGCTGAGACGATCGCAGCAGCCCCGCCAGCTTCCGGCATCACTTTGGAGTTTCTTTTACAGGCTGACAACCTTCCACCGGAGGTGGCAGCAAAGGAGCGGCTGCGTCGCATCTCAGGGCTGAAGCCTTCGTCCTTCACGCGCCTCCTCCTGATTCTCGCCCGCCTCAACGCCCCGCACCAGCAGTACCTGCGCCCGCTGATCGCCCCTGTCATCCTGCCCATGATTCCCTACCTTCCGCCCCCCAGTTTCACACGCCTTCTCATGGCAACGCAGCGCTTTCACTCGAATGACACGTCCCTGGTAGAGGCGTACATGAGGCACATGTGTGACGTTCTCGCTCCCGCCGGGCGCTTGACACGATCCGATGTGCTCGAACTGCTGCAGCTGCTTTCGCATGAAGACACCCCGGTGCCGGCAGACTTAGAACGCTTTCTACAAGTCTGCCAGAACTCTCTGAAGAGCGCCACATCAGCCGTATCTGCACAAGAAAAACGTGAAGAAGTGCAGGGAGGTGAAACGGTGCGGAAATCTGCCGCTGTGGGCACCGTGACCTTCATTCTACGTCCTCAGCACATGTGTCGTGTCATCCACTGCATCGGCGCGTTCCAGCGAAAAGTTGAGATCCCGTTGGAGACGCTCAGCCCGTTGGTCGAGCTCGCCGAAGACTTCGCGCGTCGCCTTGCCTTCCTGATGGAGCTGAGTGTCGTCACGCTGCAGCAGGTGGATGAGTTCGTGGAGTTGTGCGAGCGGCACCAAATCCCCGACTCCTCGGGTGCCATCCAACAACTTTCTACGAAGCGATACGACGTTGTTCACCGTCCACGAGAGGCTAAAGGCGGTGCTACGGAGGATCTGGGTATGGAGACAGAGGCGGAGGCGGACTTCTACAGCCAACTCGACGTGGACGTGCGGGAAACCTTTCAGAAGATCCTCATTGCAAACGACTTTAACACCTACGGTGGCTATCGGCCACTGCCCGGCCCGCTGCAGGTGGACTTCCGCGAGGAGCTCACAAAAGTGACCGCCTTTGAGCTGCTCCAGTCGACGGATTTGTTCAACAAGGCCTGCCCTGGCGCGCTGCGCGCTGCCCCGCGCATGTTCCTGAGCCGGAGTCTTTTGGAGAAAGTCGGCAAAGAAGGTGAGGTGGTGGTCGTGGAGGAGACCAACCGACTGGTGGTCCGCCAGCCCCGGGCGGAGCTGCTGACGCGAGAGGACCTGCAACGGTTTCTGGAGCTGGTGGAGCGGACGCCTTTGGAGGCGGTGCGCAACGCCCCGGCTATGTGGATCTTTATCAAGGAAAAGGCGGAGCGCCTGGGTGTGGCAGCCGTCGTGGACACTGCCACGCAGCGCCTGTGTGAGCTACGTTCGCAAAGCAGACGGAAGGCGTCTTGTTGAGCGCATTTTCGTACGAAGATTTGGATCGTGATTTTTAAAAAGGAGTATGCATGTGAGCTGCTTCAGTTTGTTGGTCTGACGCTGCGCACTAGCCTGTTACCGAATCATCTTTCAATCGCTAGTGCATCGCAAACTCCACGAAAGCGGATAGCGGGGCGCTTCATGCACACGCTGAGAGCCCCCATTTACATTGTAGGTGGTCGTCTGCACCAATTAAGGGCCCACCGGCATACCTGCGCGATTTCAACGTGTTCGTTTGTTGTTGTGCATCCACTTCTTCTACCACTCATCTGAACGGTGTTGTTGCACGTTTTGATCTGTCTTTTCTCGCCTCTGCGCGCGCCTACCGCGGCTTCGCCACTCTTACTCTGGGGCCTTGTCCTGTGCAACCCCACTCCCTTCCACCGCCTGGTGTATTCTGCTCTCGGTGTCACGGTTCTCCGGAGTAGCACATATCTCCCTGTCACCTCCCTCATGGCGAGCACTGCTTCCAACACCGCGCCGATCCCTTTGCAGGTGGATATTGAATACATTGACGCCGCTCAGGACGCGTGTGTTTCTTGGTTAAAAGGCAAGTATGCCAGTCTACTTCCTGCTGCGACGGCGGCAGCAGCACCCGCACGCAGAGCTTTGCACGGCAGCCAGGACGGTGCAGAACCAACCGGCAAAACAAAGTTGAAGAAGCCGCAGCTGGACAGAGCGGTGCTGCAGCGTCTCGAGAATGATATTGCCGCATGTGACGCCTTGCGCTGGCGCGTCTTCGCCTTTCCCTCGCACCCCACCAAGGCACTCAACGCTAACTACCGCAATGAACCGGGAACAAAAGATAAAGCCTCTGCCCTCATAGCCCAGATGCACAAGGTGAAGAAGACGGAGCGCAGTGACTCTTCAGAAGCACCGAAGCCGTCTGACGACAAAAACTCGACTGCACCTTCGCACTACGCACTTGTCGTCAGCACACGCGCGAGCGCCGACGCTACAGCGAAGGATAAGAAGAAAAGGGTCAAGAAAGGCAACGGCTCCGCCTCCACTCCGCTCACTCCCCCGAAGATGGACGAACTGATGGAGCGGCTGGTCCTGGAGGAGGAGCGGGCGAGGCAATGCCGTCTTCTCGGCGAAGAGAACGTGGTCTTTGGCGATCAGCCCCCTACTCCTGCAGAGCCGGCCGGTGCGCACGCACCCTCCTGGATGCACCGCTGGCTCCCACGGAGCTGGAGGCCGCAGTTTGGCGGCTACGTCGTCGCCCCAGACAGCACTGGCGGTGCACGCCTTCTGCTCTTTCCGCAGTCAGCCCACCCCGCGGTGGACTTCCGAGACCCGGCTGCCCCACAGCTGCCACCGGGAACGTCGCTGTCAGACCCGCAACGTGTACCATATTACGTTCGGGGCCGAGTGAGCTGGGATGTGGAGAAGAACAACCCGGCAGCTGGGACCGGCGATGCCGTCTCCCCGGACTCCCACCGTGCGCCGGCGGGCACTCCACAGATCAGCCCTGGACTGAGCTGCAGTGTGCACGCGGCGAAGATCAATCCGGCCCCATCCAATCCCCACCAGCAGCACAACTGGGTGGATAGGGTTGACGTGTCCTTGGCTGCCCGGCAGTCTCGCACCGAGCGGCGCTACGCCCCGGATCGTGATAAGGTGCAGCGGGTAACCCTGTTAGAGAACTCCGCTGCTGTGAGGGTCAATCAGGGAAACCCGCGCTACAGCACGTCCTTCACGGCGGCGCACGCCACAGTGCCGAACAGTGGCGCGAGGCACTCGCGCGAGGTGTCCCCGGACTTCTCCTTCAAAAGGGAGAGGGTGCCCGGCCGGCTCTTCCCCACCGCCGCCGTGGAGGACGACTGTGTTGACCGGCTGCAACTTCAAGACGACTACGACAGCAGCGTGCAGGCCTTTGCCCTCCCAACATTTTGGCAGCGGCTCGTCCGCCCCTCGTTGAAGCGCTCGGAATCCAGTGGCGCCGCTGAGACCGGCACGGGCACCCAGGTGCTGGACGCCGTTCCTCGTGGTCAGTATCGCGTGCGCTGGTCCGGCGGCCCCGGAGTGGAGGTGTGCCGATCCGGCAGCCACGCCCAGGTACAGAAAGTGGGGCCACCCTCGTCGTCACTCACTTTCTTTGGAAAGCTTTGGACGGAGTCGTGGTTGGAGGTACCGCTGCCGTGGCAGCTGGCGCTGAAGCTGCGCACGCAGTCCGCTGTAGTCATGCCACTGGAATACTCTAAGCCGCTCGCGCCGCCAATGGTGTCGAGCACAACAGCAGTAACGGCGCCAGCAGCAGCAGCAGCGGTGTATGCGTCTCCCTCAATGGGTGGCAATACTGAGGAAGAAGGAGGTAGTAGGACTCAACTGCGCGAGCACCATTACTTCTGGGCAACGCAGGGCCCACGCTGGGACGCGGCACTCGTACGCGGTTTTAAGAACGACTACAGCGGCATGCACCATGCGCGCCGCTGGTACTCTCTCCTCTCTGCGGAGCTCACGCTGAACGGCGATGCAAAGGAGGGAAGCGGGAAGTCTGCCGATTGTATCTCTGATGAAGATACCGCAGCCGCTACCCCACGCCGTGCTGCACCGAGTCGGTGGCAGAACACCTCCTTGACGGCCTTCGCGAACGCTTGCATGGTGGACACAGTCAAAGACTACCCCCGCGCCTCTGTTGGGGTTTCCTTCACCTCTAAAATCCCTCGGATCTCTATCACGCCCTTCAACGAGATCATCCCACACAAGTTCGAGTGCTCCTTTAGTTGGTTCGCTGCCTTCAAGCCGAACACCGGCGATGCGGGGGGCAACGGACGTGGCTTTAACGTGGAGTTCATGAGTGGTGTGCAGCCACAACACGGAGGAGGCACCGCAGCGATGACGGCCGATGGCATGCCCCTTCTCCGCGTGTCGCCGGTGGAGACGTTTCAGCACATGAAGTGCGGGCTCACCTGGAAGTTTGATGGGTGAAAGCAGGCGTGAACTTCGAACGTCGGATTGCCGTCTTCTCCTTTTGTCTCTCGCTTTTTTTTTTTTTTGCAATGTTGCCGGCGGCGGTGGAAGCATGAAGAAGAATTTCTCGTTCTAAAATAGCTCCGAGTACTCTGTGTGGCACGCGACGTCTGTGACCTGCGCTACCCCATGGGTGAGGCTGTTCACTACGCTTGTCTTCCTTGGGCGACATCAGTGTCGTCGCCTCTGTGCGCCGAGCGTTGACGCGCCTTCCGTCAGGTATGCTTTTCCATTCTCTACGCTCTTCCCTTTGTTGCTTGCGTTTTGCCTTTGGGCGTGTTCTCGCACCATTCTTTGTACCTTTTCCCTTTTGCCTGTGTGCTTCGGGAGCGGTGAGAGCACTTCGCTGCCATGCACAAGTCGAATGTGAGAAGAGAAGCGGGCGCAACTGCAACGGCTCACCCGGGAAGCGCCGCTGCCCCCCCGTCCCTGCAAAAACCACGCGCGCAACCTCTTCGTGTTAAAACAGCGAAAAATGCCGTAAAGCAAACCAAGCACAAGAAGCGCAATCCAAATGCCGACCACGCGTTTAACCACCGCGCTCAATTCACGAAATTCAAACGGCGCATCCACGCACAGCGGCGATGGGTGCTCGAAGGACACAAGAACAGACGAACTCGTCCTTCCAGTGAACAAGAAAGGAAGGCAATCGGTGCTTCCGTGAGTAGTTGCACATCTATTTCAGAGCATGATGCACAAGGAGTGGTATCTGGTGACGAAGCTTCATCGAAATCATCTGTGCCTACGTTTCCAAGAATTAAAGCAGCAGCAGCAGCGGCAGCCGACGCAGCAGTGATGCAAGCTGTGGAGTCGATGGACGCTTTGTTTGTCCAGCTCGATGCCGCGATGAAGCAGCGACGGTTTGGTCGAGCCGCGTTCTTAAAGCGATGTCTTCGCTCTCGTCGAAATCAACTACGACGCGAACTTCAATCAAAACAGTATACCACAGCAGCAGAAGCAGAGGCAGATGACGGGGACGGGGCTGACTCAAATACGAGAGCCACGAAGGTTGATGTCATCTGCACAATAGCAGCAGCAACCGCCGCACCTGCAGTGGAGGCTTCATCCACGTATCGAAGCTTCCACCCATCCAGTACGTGGCTCGGTATGGGTAGTCATCCGCTCAGTGGGTGGGTGGATCAGCGCAGCGGCCGCTACCCAAAGACCTGCTCGCCAGAGTGCATTCAGTTTGTTCTGCGAAACTTCAGAGACGGCACCTCGCCAGACCGCCCAGCCGGATCCGAGGACTACGCGTATCTGATTCCCACGCCGCCACCTGCATCGGTGAAGAAGGCTGACGAAGGCAGCTCCCGTACAGGCAATCCTGCAGTCGTTTCCCCACCTCCCACCCCAGCTCTCACGCGTGCCCAGCGGCAGCAGAAAGCATCCCTCTATGTGGCATCGTACTGCACAAACATATTGACGGACTCACTCGATGATTTATGCTTCACCCTCTTGCAGGGGCTTTACAAGGAGCAGCGGGATCTGAAACAAAAGCAGCCGTTGCAATTCAAAGCGCGCCAGCGTTACGTCGTGGGCTTTCAGGAGGTGCTGAAGTGCCTGAAGGCAGGACGCGTAAAACTGGTGCTGCTGGCTGCCGATGTGGAATCTGTGGATGTGTCTGAAGCAGCATTAAGAGACCTCAGCACTCCGCAGCCTGCAGCCACACCAGCCACAGCCCTAGCCCCTACGACGATCAAATCGACTCGCAAGAAAGCCTTCCAGTCCCTTTTCGAGGCTGTCACGCAGGTGCAGCAGCTTTGCTCCACCACTCAGCTTTCACAAACCGCCGCCGCCACCCCGTCTGGGCCTGCAGTCCATAACCGCATGAGGCTATCAGCCCAGGCGCCGCCGCTGTGTGTCACGTGTATGTCCCGTCAGAGGCTGTCGTATGCGTTGTATGCAAAGAGCAGCAAGATCGCCTGCGTGGGGGTGATGCAAGCAGAGAAAAACCGGGATGCCTTCAAGGCGGTAGTGGCCTATGGGCGGCTCCTGGCACGAACGTACGCTAACGAAGTGCCTGATGGCCCACTGACGGACGAGTGCAACGCGTGACCTCGATGGAAGGAATCCGATACCAACTTGCGGTTTCTGTGTTTCTTGGTGCAGATGTGCTGTTGCTGTTGTTGTGGCAGCTCCACGGCCGTCGATGGAAAAGGAAACCTTCAACAATAAAAAAATTGGGGAGGGTGCTGCAGCGTGGTGGGGGGCCACTTTGTCGTTGAAGGGCTCCTCATACATGCGCCGAAGCCCAGCACTTCCACCTTCGATGCTCCTGCGCGAATCCGGATGACGTTGCAGTGGGGTGATCCAAACCTTCCTCATCTCCTCTCACCTCCCCCGTTACTTCTGCGGTGCGTCCGTTTTTCCGAGCGATCACGCCGACGGTTTCTCGAAATGCACTGTGCCACCAGTCCTTTAGTTTATTTTAGCGTATGCCACCTACGGCAGATACGACGGCAGAGGAGGCCTCCGCTGTCAATACTCACTACGCGGCGGACATCTACGCACTGCAGTACCGTCTCAGTCGCTGCCTTGAGACCATTGCTCCATGTTTATCTCAACAAGCGCAGAGCAACAGTGCCTCTTCAAAGAACGCTGGCTGCAGTCCTGCTGCCATCGCACGGCCCCTTCGGCGTCTAGGGGAGCTGCTGCGAGAAGCCAAGCAGCTGAACGCGCGCCTTTCCGGAGAAACGTGTGAGGCGGGACTGTCCTCCAACGTCTCGTCCAACGACTCGGAAGACAACGCCGAAGATGAGCCCTTGCGGTCCTACTACGACCAGCATCTGCGGACGCGTTACGCACAGCTTCAGCAGGATATGGCCACCGCAGAGGGTCTTTTGCGCACTGCTCTTGCCTCTACGCCAGGGCTTCGCGGGCTTCCTGTCAACTGTGTTGGCACAGCGCCTCGACAAATGAATATTGTAGAACGCGATGGATCTACTCATGCTTGCTATGTGTACACCGACTCACTGGCGCCTACGGCCGCACGCCTACCAGCCCCAGTGGCGTACTACACGGATCGTGATCCAGAAGCGGTGTTGAAGAGGCATACATCGTCAAAGTCCTCTGTGCCTCCGACGGAAAACGAAAAGAATGCCTCAGTGAAGCGCACCAATGATCCAACACACGAAGTGCCCGCCGTTGCCTCCGCCTCTGCCGCTCTTCCCCCGGCCACCGCAGAAGACCGCATCATGGCAGACATCCAGCAGGCTATCCACCAAATGAAAGACGGTGCCCTGCAGGTGAGTGCGATGATGGAGCAGGAGCGATCGCAGATGAAGTCTGCTGCAGAGCTACTTTCAGGTGGTTTGGCCAAGACGCAGACTGAAATAAAGCAACTGGATCGTGTGTCCTATGTGGAGGCATCCGCGGAAGTGCCGTGGGTCCTGACCCTGATTCCTGGCATGTCCTTCCTCTGGCGTACAGTACTGCAGCCCCTGTGGGCATTCTTGAAGCAGGCGTTGCTCATGGCATTGATCCTCGCCATCACACTGGGTGTGCTGGTGCTCATTACTGTGTTGCCAAAGCCCGTGATGTTTCGTGGGCAGCGCTCCGTAATATCAGCGGTGTCTTCACCCCTCTCGCACCCGACAGCGGTGCACGATCTTTCTTTACCCGCCTCCTTCCCAGCAGTGGTTCCGCCTCAGAAAGACCGCCGTGAGCCCTCCCCAACTGTCGCGCCAGTCCCGGCGGACGCCCCTCCACCAGCACCAGCAGAGCACCAGCCGCAACGCGGGAACAGCCAACGGGAGGCAGACGATGACGACGCTGTTTTGTCACCCCATCCTGTGCCACGCGAAGTGGATGGAGATTTGTAGGCTTTTGTTTCCCGTGATGTTGTAGTTTGTGCCTTCTTTGCGTGCCCTGCGCTATCAGGGGGAAAAATAAAGACAGACGTATAGAAAAGGAGTCTGCCTGCTTCACGCGCTGTCCGGCTTGTCTTCCACATCAATTCCTTATGCTTAGCACGACGCGTTATGCTTTATGATATCATGTCCACCGCCTGCAGTCTACACAGTGTTGCCGTCTCTGCCTCTTCTCCTCTATCGCCTCTCCTGAAAATCGACCTTGCTTTTCCCCCTCCATGCGTCTCATTTCTCTCTCGTGGAATGTCACGGAAGCTTATCTCCTCTTCTCCCATCTGGCACATAAAGTCCACCATTATTTGTTATCATCATTACACTCCTTCGGATTGCAGCTCTTTCTTTCTTTGTTGTTTTCTGTTTGGTTTCTTCTTTCAATTCTGATTTCTTTTGTGTCTTTGCTTTGTTCTGATCGAAGGCGCTACCGCTGCTTCTTTCACCACCGCGTACCCGAAATATCGTCGAGAAGCCGTTTCCACCTTTCCGCCCCCCCCCC
>LJSK01000007.1:48767-103064 GCA_001299535.1 Leptomonas seymouri
CCCCCCCCCCGCCCCCGCGCACACGCAGAAGCCTTCCATCACTTCAGGCTTCTCTTTTTGGGTCCAACCTTCGTTTTTGTTTTTCTTCATTTCCACTGTGAAGCAGCCGAGCGGGGAAGGCCCCGGTGCATATTGGCTTGCATATAGACCTGGAGCCACTGAGAGCCACCCGCTGTTTTCACCAGCGCCAAAAAGAAGAACACAACACCCCTTTTTCCTTCACACCCTTGCCAACATGGAAGCCCTAACCAAGAAGCTGTCCTCCGTCGACATCGAGTCGCTGACACCGACGGAGAAGCTCGTTGCGGAGATCGCTTTCGTCGGCATCATCTTTGTGGGCTTCGGATTCTACAACATGGTTGTCATACCCGCGATTGCGGCCGTCATCACGAAGCGCATCCCTGAGCGCGCGAAGCCGCTGGAAAAGCTGACGCACAAGGACAAAGTGTACATCGCCTTCGCCAAGGTCATCACCGCCCTCTTCGTATACCACGTATACAAATTTACGGTCAACACGGAGGTAAGCCGCATGTCCGTCAACTTCAGCGACCGCGCAGCCGTTACGCGCTCGCTGATGTGGCTGCCGGTACACCTCCCCGCACTTTTCATCATTTACGACTTCTTCTACACGCTTTTCCACTGGGCCCTGCACTGGCCGCCGATCTACCCCCTCATCCACAAGCACCACCACCGCCAGATGTCTCCTTTCCGCGGCAACAGCGACGCCATCAACGACAATCCCATCGAGTACGTATCTGGAGAGTATGTGCACCTGCTGGCTCTGTTCCTGCTTACCCGCATGGCCCCCATCGGCCAGGTTCACGCCTTGACGGCCATCATCTTCATCTTTCTTGGCGGCACGCTTGCCAGCCTGAACCACACCCGGGTCGACTTCCACATCCCGTACATGTTCAACGTGAACGCGCACGACTACCACCACCGACAGCCGCGTGTGAACTTTGGCCAGTACATCATGTTCTGGGACTGGGTCTTCGGCACCTTCCAGGCAGAGGGACTGCCATCGGAAAAGCCGCGTGTCAAGAAGTCGGCGTGAAGTGGCAGAGGGGCAGCTTGGAAAGTGCCGTTGGCCCACGGCGGGACGTGTGCCGTGCGACTTCCCGCACTCGAGGGCGTTTTTGCTTCTATTTTAATGTTAAATAAAAAATGATGTTTTTGTTTTTTCTTTTCTCCGGTCGTTTCTTCTCCGGTTCCGTGAGGAGGTGGAACCGCGCCTACGTCTGCGTGTTGCGTCCGCCATTTGAGCACGCATGGGGCTAACACGGCAGCGGCCCAGCGAAGGAACGCACAAAAATGGCAGCGGGCATCTCGCCGCCACTGCGGAGGTGGTCTGTGGCAGCACGATGCACCGACTTTGCTCCGCCAACATTTGTTTTCTTTTGTTGTTTTTCGTTTTTGGTATTCGTAAAGGAAGTGGAATACCTTTGTTCTTTCTTCTTTTGCTGCAAAGGATACAGTTGAACTAGAAGTCTGAACTTCAAAAACTTGGCTCGAGTGGCATAATCGTAAGAAACACTTTGTGAAGGTACTTCTTTACCGGTGCGTTTTCTCTGGTGGAGAAGCGCTCCGCCGCACTAGCAGTTAGGCGCGTTCAAGCCTCCCGTTGGGCATATTATACGTGGACCGCTCACGCCCAGGTACCCGTTCCTCTTGTTTCCCCTTCCTCCCACCTTGGGCTCGAAGCTCGATCCACCAAACGGCATTTTGTAGAGACAAAGGCAACTTCCAAGCATTTGCTGTGGCACGGCCACTGGCTTCCTCGTGACTTTAGGATTTCAGCTTTGTGGAGAAACCAATTCGTCCGTGTCTCTCTGTATGTATCTGCCTGTGATCCTCTTCGCTAGTCCACTTCACACACCTTCACCCTGAGCTTCTCCTGCTCCTCCACATCTGCCCTCAGCACTCAGTTCAGGTGTTGTCGTTGTTGTTTAGTGCCGTTGTTTTTCTCTTTCTTTCTTTGTACATTGTTGATTTATCTGCTGGCATCTTCATCATCTTCGTTTTCCTTGTTTCCCCCGGCTTGGAACTACGCGCTGAGCCCTTGCTTGGTCTTCTTTTCTATTGCCACATACGCGCTGTCGTAGTGAGAGGATGAGCACTCCTCGTGGCCAGCCTAACACTCTCCGGGAAGGTGCAGAGAGAGAGGGTCCCCCGCAGGAGGCCGCCCCATCGGCCTTTATAGACCCCTTTGAAGCGGAGAACGACAAGAAAGGTAAAGAGGACGAGTACAACGACCGTCTGCGTATCAATTTGTCCAACATCGATGTGGAGCCGTACGGTGTGTCCGAGGTCCTCCTGGACGGCGATCGCCTGTACGCGCGGAGCGCGACTGCATGGAGCCTCACAGGCGCTGGGCGAGGTGTGGTAGAGGCCGAAGAAAGCAGCGAGGAGCCACAACCGCACAAGCGGCTCAACGTCTTTCTGCGCTTCTTCCGCGGTATCGTGCGCTGCTTCAATATCCTAGTCCCATTTGGTGGCTTCCTCGCCACCTCCTTCAACCTCGCCTCCGCCACCCTCGGCGCCGGTATCATCTCTATCCCCTCAGGCTTCAATCTGAGCGGCATTGTCATGTCGTGTGTATACCTAGCCCTGGCGGCAGCGGGAACGGTGTACTCGATGAACCTGCTCGCAAAGGTGATGGTCAAGACGGGTCTGAAGAGCTACGCGCAGTCTGCCCGCGTTCTGCTCGGACGTGGTGCCGACATCCTACTTGCCGCCCTCATCATTATCCAGTGCTTTGGGGGCTCGGTTGCCTACATCATCGCCACCAGCACGCTACTGAGCCCCATTCTTTCGGTAGAGAGCTCTCCCGCGTACCTCAAGACGAAGTCTGGAAACCGCCTCATCACTTCCATTTTCTGGCTCTGCTGCATGCTCCCCCTTGTGTTTCCCAAGAAGGTGAATACGCTGCGCTACGTCTCCACGTTTGGCGTGCTCTTCATTGTGTACTTCGTGATCTGCATGGTTGTCCACTCCGCTGCCAACGGCCTGCGCGACCCCGAGATTCGTGGGCAGATGAAGGCGATGCGCACGGGCAACGAGGCCCTCGAGGGCCTCGGCGTCTTTCTCTTCAGCCTGATGGTGCAGCTGAACGCCTTCGACATATTCTTCGAGATGAAGCAGAAGACGGTCTTCCACTTCACCCTCTACACCGCCTGCGCCATCGGCACCTGCGTTCTCCTCTACGTCCTCTCCGGCATCTTCGGCTATGCCGACTTCGGCGACCGTGTCCGCGACTCCGTTCTCTCCCTCTACGACCCGATCTCCAGCCCCTACTTGGCGGTGGGCTACGTCGGCATCATCATCAAGATCTGCGTCGCCTTCGCGCTTCACATGATCCCGTTCCGCGACGCCCTGTATCACTTCCTGCGCTGGAATCCGGAAGAGGTGCCTTACTGGAAGCACTGCCTCGTGATGACCGTTCCCACCACCGCGGCGCTGCTCTGCGGCCTCTTCATCCCGACCATCAACACCGTGCTGGGCCTGCTGGGGTCCTTCTGTGGAGGCATCATCGGCATGATCATCCCGGCCCTCTTCTACATGTACGCGGGCAACTTCACTTTGCGCGAAATCGGGTGGTTGAACTACATCGCGACGTACCTGCTGCTGGTCGGTGGCGTGGTGTCTGTTGTGTTCGGCACGGTGACCACCATCTACAGCACCGTCGGCAGGTCCTTTATCTCCACATGAGAGAAGGGAAGGGGAGGGCGGCGACAGAGAGAGTCAGCGGGAGCGCAGCAGTTGGAAATTGAAAACACGCCCATTGTGAATGCACACGGAAGCGAAGCGCAGATTTGAGTCCGCCTTCCCATCGTGCGCGTTGCCTTTCTTTTCTTTTTTTCTGCCACAGTTCGTGATGTACAAACGGACGGTTTCCTCTTGGCGAGGTAAAGAACGGCGCCGGCGTCAGCTCAATGATACCCGACTCCTTAGCCCATACAGCCTCTGCGTACTTCAACCGTTCCACGCAACGTGGTGACCTCCCCCCACCACCACCACCCTTTCTATTTGCCGAGTGCTCAACACAGAAATACAAGCATCGGCTCTGGTAAACAGGGTTGCCTCTGCATCCCATGCGCTCATTCATGTTGTTGCCACGCACCCCTACGCGGCGCCACAATCACTGGAGCTTCCACAAGGCATGGCAACAGCGTTAACGCCTCGCCTGTGTGCGGTAACTCTTTTCTCTGATCAGCACTGTCATTGCGGCTCTCATTCTCACCCCCTTTTGGGGTTCAGCAGGTCACTTCACGCTGCACGCAGCGATCTACATATATATATATATATATATATATATATATATCAGGCTAAGCTACTACTCTAACTTCACTAACACATTACTAAGGAAACTCCACTTGTGATGAGCTTTTGCTTGTTGTACATCTGCACTATAGGCTCGATTAGGGGTAAAACCAACCTTCACGGAAAATAAAGCGCAAATTTAAAAAGGGTGGGGAAGTCTCTGCCCTGTCGCTTGTCTACGTTGTCCGCAGGTCTGTTCTCCCCGCCGTTGTGATGCCTCAGTGAGACAGGCGCAAGCCTCGACAAGTTTCCGAAATACGGCATGTATACGATGGCAAGAGAAGAAAATGAGTATTCTCTTTGCTGTTCTGTAAAGGCAGTACAGTGCGGTGGCACCCACTTGTTGAAATCTCACTACGAGCTCAAGTGTGTTCCAGTGTGCTGAGAGGCCTCCTCCATTATGTTTTCAAGCCCCTTCCACAAGCGCTGGTGCCATGCACATCGCTCTTCATCTCCTCTCGCTTCCTTGTCTCCGTGAAACACACCGCGTCCCCGTGCAGTAACTCGTGCGAGTCTCCTGCTGCACTTTGTTTCTTGCTAAAGAAATTAGCCGCGGTTCATCTCCCAGGCTTCATCACGGGCTTTATTTAATTTTTTTTTCTTTCTTCCGTCTGTTTGTCTTCCGCTCTGCTCGACTGCGAATTTCCCACGATTTCTTTATTTTTATTTTTACCGGTACGCATCCACGCATAGTCGACGCGAGGTATCTTGCGCCGTCTTTCCCTGCTGCCTACCGCCCGCTGATACGGATCAAAAGAAAAAAAAACTCTCTCTCTTTTCTCTTTGTGTTTAACTCGCGACGGTTTCAAGCCTTGTATCTCCCCCTCTTCACGCCTGTGCATAGCTCCACCGTCTCTGCTCCTTGCGTTAGTCTCCCAGAAAAGCAGCCATGTCCGGCAACCGCGAGCCCATGCTCTCCGACCTCGATGATGGTCTCGAGCTGCGGGAGCTCAGCCAACCCAACAACGGCTCTGCCCACGTTATTACCGCAAACGCGGATGAGCTCTCCATCAGCGGCAGCAACAGCGGCGCCGACGCAGTGCCCGCGAAGGTGGGCAGGGCTACGGTGGGGATGGTGGAAGGCGACGCCGTGTGCTCGTCCCCGACCGGCTCCGATGCCAGGGACTACGGTGACCGTAAGAAGCACAACATCTTTGTCAGATTTATGAGCGCGCTGATTCCGCACGGTGGTCTCCTGTCCGGTGTCTTCAACCTGGCGAGTGTGACGCTGGGTGCTGGTATCATGTCGATCCCGTCCTCGTTCAACACGTCTGGTCTGATCATGGGTATCACCTACCTCGTCATCATCACCGCATTGACAGTGTTCTCGATCACTCTGCTGACAAAGGCAATGTTGAAGACAGGCATCTACAGCTTTGAGGGACTTGCCCTGGCGCTGTTCGGCCGCGGCGGCGACATCATGGTGGCGGTGCTCATGTGGTTGCTGTGCTTCGGCGGCGCGGTCGGCTACGTGATTGCCGTGGGTAACATCTTCACAGCGATCTTCAGACACCCTGACGTGCCGCAGTACTTGCAGAAGGACGCAGGTCGCCGCTGCATCGTCAGCGTGGTGTGGCTGCTTTTCATGCTGCCTCTGGCACTGCCCAAGAGGATCAACTCGCTTCGCTACGCCTCCGCTGTCGGTGTTATCTTCATCGTGCTTTTCGTGATCTGCATCATCTGGCACTCTGCCGCGTACGGTCTGAAGGACGGCATTCGCCAGGATCTCGTTATGGTGAGCACCGGCAACGCCGGTGTCTCCGGTCTGTCCATCTTCATGTTCTCCTACCTCTGCCAAGTAAATGTCGGGCGCATCCTGGAGGAGGCAGTCAACAAAAGCACGTGGTCCATCACGCTGCAGGCGATTCTGAGCTGCTCGGTATGTGGCACCCTGTACTTTCTCGCCGGCTTCTTCGGCTACGCGGAATTCGGGCCGGGGCTGACCGGCAACATTATCAACGAGTACGACCCCTACGCGCACCCCATCTTCTTCGTCGTCTTCATCGGCCTCGTCATCAAGCTGTGTGCCGCCTTCTCGCTGAACATGCTCGCCTGCCGCACCGCCTTCTTCAACGTCGTCCACTGGGATCTCGAGACGATGCCGTACTGGAAGCACACCCTCGTCAGCCTCCCCTTAGCCACAGGCGCGCTTATCCTTGGCCTCTTCGTGCCGGATATCAACGTGGTATTCGGCCTCGCCGGCTCGTTCTGCGGCGGCTTCATCGCATTTGTCTTCCCGGCTTTGTTCGTCATGTACGCTGGCAACTGGAGCTTCACCACCGTGGGTATTTGGCACTACTTCGCCACGTACTTCCTCCTGATCTGCGGCGTCATCGCCATCGTCTTCGGTTCGGGCAGCAGTATCTACGGGGCCGTCATCAAGTACAGCTAGGCGGCAGCGAAGCAGGGGATAGCAGTAGCGATACGCCCAGCCTCCAACCCGTGTGTAAAATGGTGGCCGCAGCTGCTTAAAGAAGAAGAGGGCAGCCAGTGCATGTGCGGAAATGTATTGCTCATGCTTGTATATGTATTGTTGTACAGCTGTACTCAGAATAGGGGGGGGTGTCCTGTACGGGTACCCACACCTGATGCCTCGTAGGCCCCCACATCTCTGTCCCACCTGTCGCATATTTTTTTCTTTTCATTTATTATTATTTTCATCTAACTTGCCCTCTCCTACTCTCCACCACCGCGTACCCTTTCTTTTGTTTCCCTCCGCCCCGCTGAAGGTCGTGTCGGTGTGTGTTCGCAGAGCGTAAGTTTCTGCGTACCTTGCAAGTACTCCTTTTGTTCACTGTGAGCCGCGAGACGGAGAAAACGGAGAGAGAAAAGTGGTGTGGGAGGGTGTAAATGTCTGTGTGTGGAAATCACAACACAGGGTCCAACAGATACCGGCGTCTCCCAAGCATGGGAATTCAACGGACACCTGCACTTGCGCCCACATCCACACAAGGTGTGGCAACGAGCCTCTTTCAGCAGGCGACAGAGCGTGTGTTTTTCCGCTGTGTGTGTGTGGTGTGTATTTTACGCTTTGATTTTTCGTTCATTGCTGTGTTTCCTTGTAGACTTTTATTGTGGAACGTTCGTCTTTGGACTCCTTAACTGAAGCCGGAGCTTCGGCGCTCTCACCGCTTGTGAAGGTGGGGACGAACTGAATCATGTCTTTGATGTTCAGGCAGCGCAAGTGTGTGACGGTGCAACTAGGCTCGTGCGGCACTCTTAAAGCCTTCCTTCTTTGTTGTGGTAATTGTTTCCTTCTTTCTTTCTATTTTCTGAATGTGTGTGTGTCGTTTGTCTATTTCCTTCAGCTTCTTTACACATAAAGTTCTTTGTGCGTGCTCCCCCCTCGCTCCTCCTAAAGTGCGAGAGCTCCAAAGTAATTTGCTGCTCTCTCTCTCGCTTTGTTTCTCCATTGCTTCTATACACGTGGAGAAACACAATTCAACGATGCCGCATCTCCTTGTTACTTTACGTTTGCGCATTCGGGCGTGTGGGGCAGCATAAACGCCTAAACTTTTTTGTTTTTTCTTGGTAAACATCCACGATCGCTTCTACTTGTTTTCGCGGTTATCATGAGTTCTATGCGGGAAGTCGGCACGTGTACCTTAGGTAGGCTCATTTGGGGGTGTGGAAAGGGCACAGGCGCAGGCCACGCCACGGCCGTTGGCCGTATGATGTGTGTAGCTGCCTGTCTCTTTCGCCTTTTATGAAGCACGCCGTTATTCAAGGCTGGCAAATGCTTTCTGGGCACAGTCCTTGCTTTTCGTATGTTGCGTTGCCGTGCGAAGCCCAAATATCTCTACTCTAGACAGCAAGCCGCTTGTTGCCGGTTGCAGCGGGGATCTGCGTTTCTTTGTGACGTCGCTGCAGTCGCGTGGCGGTCTACGCTAGCGACTGCGTATCACGCTCGCTATGGCGTGAACAGCTTCACGCGCCCTCATCCTGAATACAGCGGTTCTGTGCATTCATGAGGTGTGTGTTTCTGGACCGGCGTTGCCGTCCACAGCGAACTGCCATCCGTCGGAATCGTCTCCGAGGTCGTCGACTGGCTCATCATACTTTCACCGAACTCCTTGTTGTCTTTTGATTCTCCCTTCACTCTCACGTAAGATAACGTCGCCTTCACACCCTCTCTCATACGCGCACTACACCATACTTGACCTCTCCACCCCAGCCCTATACCGCGCGATCCGTGGTTCCTACCCGCGATGCGCACGCCCAGCACTTCTCCCGACGAAAGCAAGCCTGCGCGCGAGCAACGGGGGGAAGGCACGCTTACAATAGAGGCACCTCAGCAGTGCAACGGTGCCCTCGAGGACAGCCTTATACAGCAATCATCAATCATCAACAAGCAGATCATCCCCTTCGATGTTCTGGATGAAAGCCCGACCACGCCCACCACCGTCAATGTCCCGAAGAAGCGTCACTGGTACACGCCGGTCTTTAACGTAACGGCGAGCGTCGTGCCGTACGGCGGCCTCCTCTCCAACTGCTTCAGTCTCGGCTCCGTCACCCTGGGCGGCGGCATCATCTCCATGCCGCACTCCTTCTCCACCAGCGGCATCGCCATGGCCATCATCTACCTCGTCGTCATCACCACGTTGACGGTGTACTCGATAACGCTGATGGGCTTTGCGATCCGCAAAACGGGTGCGCGCACCTTTGAAGAGATGGGTGACATCGTGTTTGGCAAGGGCTGGGGCTACGTTGTGGGCTTCGTGCTGGCGCTGTCCTGCACCGGCACCGCCATCGCCTACGTGAGCGCCGCGGGCACCCTCATGGCCCCAATCCTCGAGCAGTCCCCCCACACACCGGCTTACCTCAAGACGCGCAACGGCAACCGCCTTATCGTAATGCTCATTTGGCTGTGCCTGCTGCTGCCCGTGGTGATCCCGAAGCGCATCAACAGTATCCGCTACGTCGCCGTCGTGGGCTGCACGATGGTACTGTACTTTGTCATCACCATCATAGTCCACTCGTGCACCAATGGGCTCAAGCAAGGCATGCGCGGTAACATGAAGTACTTCACCACCGGCAACCAGGCCATCTATGGGCTGTCCATCTTCGTCTTTGCGTACATGTGCCAGGGCCCCGTGTTCAGCCTCAGCCACGAGATGACGCCACACTTCTCCATCCGCCAGCTCACCATCGCCAGCGCCATCTCCATGACGGTGTGCATGCTCTTCTACATCATGGCCGGCACCTTCGGTTACTTCGACTTTGCCGACGAGACTCAGGGCTCGATTCTGTACAACTTCGACCCCGTGCACCAGCCCTACATGATGGTGGCGTACATCGGCATGCTCATCAAGATCTGCGCCGCCTTCGCCGTGAACATGATCCCGATCCGTAACTTCCTCTACGCGTGCCTGCGCTGGGATCTGGACACCACGCCGTACTGGCGGCATTCGCTGCTCATCTTCGCGATCGCCGGAGTGGTGCTCCTGGCAGGCCTCTTTATTCCTAGCGTCAACCTCGCCTTTGGCCTTGTCGGCTCGCTCTGCGGCGGCTTCATCGGCTTCATCTTCCCCGCCTACTTCTGGATGTTCAGTGGCGGCTGGAGTCTGCAGACGGTAGGCATCTGGCACTGGCTGGCGACGTACCTGCTCATTGTGTGCGGCGTTATCGCCATTGTCTTTGGCACTATCGCCACCATCTACAGCAGCTTCATCGATGAGAGCTAAAGCGTGCTGAGTTTGAGAATGAAGAGCGTCTCCAGTCCATGTTTGTATGCCGAGAAGGTGAGCACTACCGTGAAGACCCGAGCGGGGTGTTGGCCTTTGTGAGGAAACGCTGAGGTGTCGTCTTGCAGCTATCCGGGCAACCGATGTTTGTCTGCTCTTCACTCTATTGGGGATGGCTGTTGAGGTAGGCAGTGGTGCAATGCATAGAGAGAAACGTGAATAGGGGGGGGAGGACTGAACGATGAAGTCTTTCTTCCTTGCCTGGCTCCGTCTTTGCCGCACGCCACAGCGGGGCCCTCACACAGCTTTGAACTACCATTGATTCGCCTTTCTTTTATTCGTCGAGCGCACTTTCTATATATTCTTATTTTCTTTTCATTAATGGGACTGTATGCTAACGTTGCGTACATCGGAATAGTTGGAGCACAGTTGCGCACCAGCCCGTCAGCAGAAACTGTTGTTGCCTTTCAAAAAGAGCTTTTCCTTGCACTTTTCGAAGATCTGTCGACCTCGAGATTATGCCTGTACTTTTATATTTGTATTATTGTTGGGCAACACAGAATATTTTCAAATCTATTAGTCCTGTATGGGGATGCAGTGGTGGTGAGCCATCGGCCTTCTCAACTGGAACCCTACGATGATCCAGCTCATTTGTTTCTTGTGCTTTCTACAAGTCTTCTCGCCTCCGGACGTACACATGGTTTTAATCTGATTTGAAGCGTTGATATACTTTATCACTCGCGCGACGACCAATGAGAACTGCAATCGTGACTTCACGCATAGCACAGAAGGAAATGTCAAACAGAGCGCGAAAATGGTTCGCAATCATTTTTTTGCTTTAATTCAGTTTGTGCGCACCGTTGCCCACAACATTTTGTGGTGCAGCCGGCGGGAGAATGCGCTCCGTACCAGACTGTCGTGCTGGCGGCACGATCATCCTTTTTTTATTATTTGCTTTCTGCTATTGATACACATTTACATTCAATGTTATCACGCAACCGTTCCAAAGCAGCGGTGGTTGCTAAAAGGCGTTGCCGAATGGGCGCTTGCCCTTCTGCCTCCACACAGACTTATCGAATATATATATTTATACTTTTCCTTCTCAACAGCGAGTTTCGCGCACACGTTACAACGCCACCATATATTCTTGGACGTGTTTTCATCGCGCACGAGCGTTGCGATCGGCGACTGCACGAAGCACACAACAACAATAACAACTCCCCTTTTTTTATTTCTCAAGAAAACGACACACTCCCCTCCCCCCCCTCCCCTTCCGTAACTCCCTTCTTTCCTTCACTGCAAGCGTCGCCAAACGGTGAGCCAAGTGGCCCTTTGAATTTTCATGTTTTATCGTGCTTCCATCCTATTGTGTGTAATGTTTTGTGTGTGGGCGATGGCGCTAACGACATTGATGATAGTTCATTTTTTAAAGGAGTTCTTTTATCAGTCTCCGCATGTTGTTGTGTTTTTGCTTTTTGCTTCACACTGAAGAATACGAGGCTTGCAAAGGCCCGACACGTCTTGCCGGTGGAAGAAGGCAGCCAGAGACCCTCTCTCTCCCGTGACAAGAAATGAAGACGGAGGAGATGTTTTTCTCCTTGCCGCGAATATATCACTCTTTTCTTTTCAGCTCTTTTCTTCCTCCCTTTCGTGAATGCGTATATACTTCAATGTGATGTATTTCCTGTGAATGCCTCATCCTCTCGGCTCTCCGAAAGTGAGCCCCACAGATCAATTGGCGAGGCCAAGGCAGAGGGGGGGACAAACCAAAAGCAGGCTGCCAGCACTGGCCTTCATCTTCACGCTAAATGCGAGCTCGCGGCACAGAGGCAACTGGCTATGCAATCAAACCTCCGCTTGCACCGACCTTTGCTGTTGTTGTTACCATTCAGTGCTGCCCCACCTCAGCCCACGCTTCTCCCTCTGTGTGCTCGTCTCGTTATTCCACTCACAGCTTCCTCTCTCCACTAGCAATCCACGTAGCACATCAAGTCTGTCCTCGGCGGCATGGGTGCGGACTCCTTCAACGAGCCCCTCGTGGTGGACCGGCTGCTGAAGCTGGTGCCTCTCACCCAAACCGCTAATGGATGTGCTATTCGAGCTGCCTATCTCGGTCCCGCTACACACGAACTTCCTGACGCGCAGAAAAAACGAGCAGGCGAGCGCGCGCGGCGTGGCTGCCATGTGCAGTCGATCCGAGTTTCCGACGCAGCAATGGGGCACCCGAGCAGCGACGGCGAGGCCTACCGTTGTGAGCAGGCGGGAGCCATTGCGATGCCAGGAGGCAACACACTGTACGCTCCCCAGCGCTAGGAGCGCATTGGCGTTGGAAAATTTCTGCAGCGGGTAGCTGCGCGACGGAAAGACGATGGTTGCTGTGGTCACGTCGTGTTGGCTGGTGGACGTGCCGATGCGATTTTCTGGCTCACGGCGAGGCACTCCCGTTCCTCTGACGCAGCAGCCTTCCGCTTTGCAGTGCTGAGGGCTACCGCCGCCGCGCGTGCAAACCCCCCGCGTTCACCGGGGGGGGGTGGGCGCCCCGCAACGGGAAGAACAGCAGAATGCCGGGCCTGCCCTGGCTCATTTCAGCCGGCCCCCGCCCCTGCGCGCGCGAGGGCCATGTGCGAGAACTTTTCCCAAGCGGCGTCGTTTTTCCGCCGGCGCAGCAGGCGGAAAAAAAGTTGGAGAAGTTGGGTATCGATCCCAATACCTACCGCATGCTAAGCGGTCGCTCTACCATCTGAGCTACATCCCCGACGGCGTGAGGCGTCTTACACCTTGGTGCTGTTACTTTTACCGCACCACAACGAATTGAACCAAGGACCCACGGCCGCCCACCGGCAACGAACGGTGCCAACGAGCCAAAAATTAAGGGCGGCGCACGCAAAACTCTTTAAAATTAACATCAAATTGAAGGTGTTCAAAAACACTTTTTAACACAAAAGTACGTAAAATTTCTCCTTTCGGTATATCTTCTCGGCTATTTAGCTAAGATCATGTTTATAAACTGTTCTTATCAGAGTAACTCCTGATATTGCCTTCGGGCAAAGGAATAGAAATCATGGTACTAGGTTGTTTCTCTGGAGTTCCACCTTTCCAGGGGAGCAGCTACCTTTTCGCACAGACAGATGAGCCCTTTTACGGCGGCGGGTGGCCTTTATCACCAAGCCAAGTGGCAGCTGGGTTGCAAATTCGGGAGCCACAAACCCGCCACCAAGCACGTCTGTTAGCCCGCCCACCGGGCCGGGCCCTGGCCGCAAACTCCCGCGCACAGAACCCCCCCCCCTCCCGCTGGAAAGGGCGGGGGCGATGCTGAGGGGCGCGCCGCCGGCCCGCCCCCAGCCAAGGCAACACCCACGGCGAGCACGCCTACACATTGCCAAGGGAAAATGGACGCCTCCAGGAGAGAACCCGCAGCCACGGCCCCCCTTGAGTTGATGCGCCACCGGGTTCCGAAAGAAAGGCACCATCACCTGACCACTAAAAGCGCAAAGAATCAGGCCGTAGATCCGCCCACACCCACCCCCGCTACCACCACCCACGCCACCCGCCCCCACAAAAAAAATCGGTGAAAACTATAGAAACGCATTCACCCTCTCCACCCACCCCCTACAAAGCAAACCAGATCCCAAGCTGCAACAGCAGCCGACGGACCTTTCCGTGCACCGTCCCACCACAGATTTGCCAGACTCACCGCTGAGCACGGTGGCAGAGAGATTGAAAGGCACGAAAACTGAAACAGCGTTTCCGTCGGCTGTGCAAGCGCCTCCGGCCCCGTAGCCCACAGCGCCGCCGTGGAGAGGGAAGAGTCCGGCACCCAGCGGCAGCGCAAGTATCGCCCAGTAAACACCGCAGTCGGACAAGTGTTTTGTTAGTGGTACGAACAATAGTGGGAGTCATCGCCAAAAAACCGCACAAAAAGCTAACGCAAAACGTGATGTGAAGAAAAAAAACGCCAAATGCAGTATTCAGCGGCAGCCAAGCTCAGTACTTGTAAAGGCCGCCAGTCAAATGATATCCTCCGCTTACCTCGCAAACGCAAGCACTGAGAAGACTGTGTTTTCCCTCCCCTTTCTCCAAACTTTCTTTCCTTCTTCCCTCGTACGCCCGGTCGATGTCTTGTCACAGTTTCCCCACGTGGTATTATATCCTTTTAGGAATCACAGCCTCTTCCGTACTTCTGTGGATCGCAGAAGAAACTGTACTACCCTACTAAAAAGTTCCCCGTTAAACTACTAAGCAGCAACCACAAGGCACGCAACCGTCAAGATTCTCCTCCATTTGTTTTCATTCATCATCATTTGCTTATATACTTACTTGATCACAAATCGGTCCAGGTTTTACCAATCTTTCTGTACGCAGCCAAGCGCAACAACCTAACAACTAGCTTTAAAAATAGAATCCAATTATTTACACACAGCCGATCACTTTTTTAAAAATAAAAAGGCTGATTTTTTCTACACTTAGCTCTCCTGCCAATTCATCTAAGACGAAGACTCACGATCTCTGCGTCCAATAGCTGCAATCTTCCCTTAAACAGAGCAATTCATAGCACTCTTTTTTTTTACTGTTCCTCCTTTTCTTGCTTACGCCTGCTTCACCACCGCTTCCGTATCCATCTTAATCTGTTCCTTTCCGTTTTCTATCGAACCCTCAGAATGAGCCAAGTGCCCGTCAACGCAAGTTCAGAGCGTGAGGCAGACGCCGGCATCCCTAGAGAAGCCAATCTCGACGACGACGATATTGCCGGTCTTGATTACCGCGAGGGTGAGAAGCGGATTGCTTCGGGTTTTCCGGATGGAAATATGGAAGTCACGAGTGACGACAAAGCGCACGACAGCGACTTGCGTACAGTGGGCAAACTTCTGCAGATAATGATTCCTTATGGTGGTATGCTGTCGAGCGGCTTCAACATGGCTTCCACCTGCATCGGCGCTGGAATTCTCGGCTTGCCTGCCGCATTCAACAGCGTTGGTATTATCATGGCAACGGTGTATCTTGTACTTATTACTGCTGAGACAGCCTACTCGATGCGTCTCCTCGCGCAAGTGTCGGAGAAGACTGGTCTCCGCTCGTTCGAGGAGATGGCGAAGAACCTGCTGCATCCGCGTGCAGACATTGTCGTTGCCATTCTCCGCGCTTTGCACACCTTTGGAGGCTCTGTTGCTTACGTCGTAACAATCGGTGACCTGCTGAAGCCCATTCTCTCCGCTGTCAACTCAACTCCTTCATTTCTGCTCACGAGCAATGGTCTGAAGGTACTGCAAACCGGCTTCTGGCTTGTGTTCATGTTCCCGCTTGTCTTTCCGCGCGAGATCAACTCCCTCCGCTACATTTCTGCTTTTGGCATCATCTTTATTTTGTATTTTGTCCTTGTTATTATCATTCACAGCGCGATGAATGGCATGAGTGCACAACCACGGCCCGATGTACGACTTGTAAATACTGGTAATAAGGCCATTGAGGGCCTTGGTGTGTTCATTTTCTCATTCATGTGTCAGATCAACTGTGTGGAGGTGGCTCTCGAGATGCGCCCGCGCAGCCTCAAGCGCTTCACACTTTGCACCTGTGCCAGCATGACCATCTGTGGTGTATTGTACTATATTACGGGACTTTTTGGATACATGGACTTTGGTGATGTTACAGGTTCAATCCTGCTTATGTACAAGCCGCTGGAGGAGCCGCAGGTCCTTGTCAGTTACATCGGTATCTTCATCAAAATTTGCGCCTCGTTTGGGCTGCTCAACAACGCCTGCCGCAGTGCCTTGTTCCCTCTGGTTGGTTGGGATCCGTACACTGTTGTGTACTGGAAGTACCTCATTGGAGCTATCTCCCTTGCAGTGATAGTTCTCATCCTCGGCCTCTTTGTACCAAACATCAACATGGTTTTCGGCTTTACCGGTGGCGTATGCGGTGGAAGCGTCGGCTTCATTCTCCCTGCATTGTTTATTATGTATTCAGGCGGATGGTCCTTGCGTTCCGTGGGTATTGTTAACTACTGCTGCACATACCTTGTCCTGTTCGCCGGTGTGGTCGCCATGGTGTTTGGTACTGGTGCCACGATCTACCATGCGGCAAGCGGCTGAAGTGATGTAGCTCAGCAGAATACTTAATTAATAGAGGAAGATGGTAATTAAAGGGAAATAATTACTTATGTGAAAATCACAGCATTTATTATATGCTAGGGACGCGTTGCTTTTTTTATTTACGTCTTCTAACTCCTCGTTGTTGTAGATACCGAATTGATATGTACTTTGTAGGTTTCGAGGACCTCAAGTAGATCCTTGTTTTCGTTTTTGCTATCTCTCGCCTACTTTAGGAAGAAAGCTGTAACTCTGTCAGAGAAAATACCTTAGCTGTATTTTCTTTCTTCTCTCTTTCTCTTCTTCTGTGACAGTGCCAAAAACCGACATCTGCAGCCTGCCTTCTGTGCTCCAAATTACGAATAATAATAAGCCGGCGTCAAAAATATATATATATATGTATTAGCGATCAACATATTGCTTTTTTTTCCCCCTTTACGATGATTTTTATAGGGCTAAGATTGTCTATAAGTATTTTTTTGTTGCTGCGTTTTGTTGCTATTGTTTCTTTCGATGGTAGTATGCTAGATATTGGGGGAAAAAATGCTACGACGAGCACCGCAAATATGTGTCGTTTTGGGGCTCCTCTGAGTGGTGGAGCGGAGTGTGTTGCGTATATGGGAGGCCAGCAGTGATGATCATCTATGCGCTCACACTCCAACAGCAAAGGCAAAAGAATAGGTTGCTTATTTAACGCTGTGCATGACAGTTGCTCCAAGCAGAGGATTGGGGTGGAGATGAGTATTCTACTCTCTGATCCTAGGGCGCTGCCTTTTTTTTTTTTCTTGAATCGTATGATCGCTCTCTTCTCTTCCTGCCAATACATCCCACAGCTTTTACGTTCACTTAAGCATATGTTCTCTTTTGACAGAGGAAGATCTTGCTTGTCGATGCTGCATTCTATCTGAGGCTGCTACAGGCATATACTACTTCAAAGTGCACCTTGCTTTATTGGGAAGATGCTCGCGCGCAGAACGGATGCTATCCACTAAGACAGGTGAGAACGACACCTCACAACTAATTCAACATCGTTGTTATTTCGGCAGAGGTAGGAACGGAGCGTGTTCGTTAAAGCTGCTGTTTTGGCCATGCTCATTAGTTCAGAGGGGTTTTCATTGAGCGTGCACTTTCTAGTTCATCAGTGGCTCGGAGGAAAGCGTCATCGTCCTCAGCGGAGTTTCCATGCGTCAGGGCTATGCTGCATCAGTATATCCCCATTGAGATATTCGCCTTGGCTTATCATGCGTAGAAAGCCAAGTGTCTGCTGCTGAGGAGAAGTACGGTGCTTTCAAGACTTTCTTGGACATGGTGCTCTAAGATACTTGCAGTCACGTCAAGCGCTGATGATCGTTTGCTTCACATCAGCTCAGTCCTCCTCATCTTCCGTAGCATTCACCAGCGTCAGCCCCCTTTCTTACGTTGCGCGCAGCTCACTCTTGCTATGCGTAGTGGCAAATAGTTGTCCTGAGAGTGAAAAAATAGGCTTGATGCCATGGGCAGCTCACGTGTTCCGCTGCTGTATTCTCACTGGCCCATCGACAGTGCGTGTGCCAGCAAGGAGTGCAACGAATAAGGCAAATATACGGAGCATCAACCACAGATTCTTCTACTTGAGATGGGCTTCACTTCACCGTACACTGAAAGCTCTACGGAGTAGGCTACTGGCGTTTGCACCGTGCTCTGTCGAAACGGAAGAGTTGTCGTACACCGACTCTTTTTTTTTTCTCTGCTACGAACAATCCTACTCTACACACACTTGAAAAGTTGCCCTGCGTCTTTTCTTTAAAGTCTAAAGTTTGAGTGCCCGTATTTGCTCCGTATCTGTCCACACCAGGAGTCAGATATATATATTTTTAAAGCAATGGGGCTGTTTGCAACTCCATCCTGCAGAACTTAATCTGGTGGTAGGTAGCGTACCATTCTGGTCTTGGGCTGCTTAATAGACACCAGCGTTGTTTTGCTATGCATTTGACCTCTCTCATTCTCTTTCCCGCTCTCTCCGCCATCTAGCCGACTCATCTAGCCATTATTTGGCTCATCGCATCTGTTTCATTCTACATTCACGCCTGCACAAAATCGACGTAGTTCACTCTGCGGTAGCTTCGGTAATTATTCTTTGTATAGGGTCACAGGTATTTGCACCCTTTATTCAAAACATATCTTTCTAAAGACTCGCTTCTTTCACTTTTAATTGTTTGTGGTAGCAATGTCCCGCCCTGTGAAGAGCAAGACTACCAACAAGCATGTGGGCTACGGCAAAGTGATCCTTTTTGGCGAGCATTTCGTCGTCCACGGCGCGGAGGCCATCGTGGCGGGCATCAGCGAGTACACGGAGTGTCGCCTTGAGACGACTCCCGGCGTTCCTGGGTTGCAGGTGGACGATCAACGTCCCGCCGTGCCGGGCTATATCAAACAGAAGCGCGACGAGCAGAAACAAGCCCATCAGCTCGTCCTCGACCATCTGCACATTGACTTATCGAAAGACGGCCTCAAGGCCTTCCTCGGTGGCCCGCTGGTGCCAAGCAGCGGTATTGGTGCATCCGCCAGTGACGTGGTCGCCCTCTCCCGCGCGCTAAGTGAGCTCTTCGACCTGAAGCTGACGGAGGACCAGGTGAACCAAAGCGCTTTTGCTGGCGAGTGCGGCTACCACGGCACGCCGAGCGGTGTGGACAACACCGCAGCTACCTTTGGCGGCCTCATTTCCTACCGCCGAGACAGTGGAAAGTCTATCTTCAACCCCATCAAGTTTGAGCAGCCGCTCTACCTTGTTGTCGTTGGCACCGGCATCACCGCCAGTACCACTACCGTCGTCGGCGATGTGCGCAAGATGAAAGAGTCGGACCCGGAGACGTTCTCGCGTCTGTGCCGCAACTACAACTACATCGTCGCGCAAGCCCGAGAGGCGTTGCAGAAGGGCAACCTGAAGGCTGTCGGTCAACTTATGAACGCCAACCACGATCTGTGCCGTGAGTTGCTCATCTCGTGCAAAGAATTGGAGGCCATTGTGCGGACCTGCCGCGGCTACGGCGCGCTCGGCGCGAAGCTGTCCGGCACGGGCCGCGGCGGCATCGCCGTGGCGCTTGCCGAGAGCAAGGAGCAGCGGGACAAAATTGTGGAAGGCCTCAAGGCGGATTGCCCCGATGCCAAGTTCATCTGGAGGTACACCGTGACTCCTTCCACCGCAGCCAACTTGTAGTTTCCCAGAAGGTAACTGCCCAGGATGGGGGGGATCCCTATTGCATTCCTCTCCTTGTCACTTCATTCGCCACTATTATATTAGCATCGAGGGGTGTACGTGCCTATAGCTTTGTCTCTTTATCGTTAGAAATGATAAAATGAAGAAGAAGAAAGGGGGGAGCACCAATGCCAAGCATGCGGTTGTGGCAAATCGGTGGGCGATGACGATCTTGCTAAGCAGTTGCTGTCTTTTTAAAAAAACTTTCCGCGTGCGAGCAGGGAATGGTTTGCTGACGTGTTCGCAGGTTTGTTTTGAGCGTAATTTGTGGGTGCCCGTTTTTCTTCGTTTCGCGGCGGTGCATGGTTAATGAAACTGAAAGTGAAAAGGGCTGGGTAACCATACAGAAGCTAGAGGCGATCAATGCGTTTCTCTGTCTCGTGTGCGAACATGGCAGAGCAGGAGGCGCTAAAGAGGATGAATGCTGAACGCCATGCGTTTTCTCGACAGGGCGGTGAAAGGTACACCTCACGACATCAGCAAGCCCTCAGATGGGACAAGGCCTCCTTCATCGCAGTCTTCAACCGAGGTGTCTCGTCATCCGACTTTCCCCTCTCCACGCACTCCCGCAATTACGGCGGAAGCACACACGAGGACCACGGCAATAGAAAGCAAGAGTGCGTTCCCAAAACAGTTCAGCTAAGTTTGTAACAATATCATACACAATAACTTTACTGCCGTTGTGTTGGCATTTAGCGTAAGGTGGAAGGAGCACAGGAGCGTTGCTCCCCATTCCCCATTAGAGAGCGACAGAAAGGAGGCTCGAGCTGTGCGCTGCACACTTTCTATAGCGCTCTAGCACACTACAGGACTCACGTGAACGCTGGCATGGCTTTTGCTGCGAAGCCAACAACAACTCTTTTTGATTTTGTTTTCTGCCGGCTCGTACTGACGCTGCCTTGTGCGCTTTACAGTTTTCTCTCGTGTGTATGTGTTGAAGATGGACGCAGCGCAGACGACGCATCCGCATCGTACCTTCGCCCGCGCCAATGGGCTTGGCGGTGCCGCCATTCCCCATCTCGTGGCGGCAGAGGAGCGTCACCGAAAAAACTTGCAGCACATCCAACAACTGAAGGTGGCGCTGTGCTCAACCGTGAGCTCCGCAGCTCCACGTCAGCCCACCACACCAACTTCATGCGGGGAGTCTCTGCCGTGCTCTTCTTCGCCCTCGCAGCCGTCTCGTGCTCGGCCAGCGTGGGGTGTGCCGCTTGATCACAGCACGGGCATTGCAGCATTTCCCACCACGTCTGCAATGCCAGCACGATCTGCTTCCAAAGAAATACCGATATCCGCTGCGGTATTACAGAGTAGTCAGCAGGAAGTAGAGCAACTAATTCGGGAAAAGCACCAGCTGCAGCGACAGTGCATAGAGCTGACCAACCTCCTTGCCAACACCCCCCCTGGAAATATGTCTTCTGCTCTCACGGTGACAACACCAGCTGCTGCTCATGATCCTCCTGCTTGGTCACCGGTGCATGATGCGGCGTTGGCGGTGGTGGAGCAGGTGGCGCGTTGCTACCCGAGCGTGGTGCAGGACTGGGCGATCTCAAAATCCACCAACGACGCCGTGCGGGCAAGTAGAAAAAGCAGCAACGGCCCTCATGACTGTGGCACGTCCTCACCGACTGCTTCCCCTCGTAGCCCTCGGACGAACGCCCGATATGAGAGCAGTATGTTTGCCGACACTGCGAGTATCACCGCTGATGGGCTGGTGGATTCTCTCCACCGCCTCGCAGCGTTCCTCCCTCAGTTGGCGTCCATAGCGGCCGTCAGCGAGCTCATTGCGGATGCCGGGCCGGACATGCTCGACAACATTCACATCCTTGAGGAGGAGAAGCGCAACGACTGCCTGGCGGTGCTGTCCATCACGGACCACCTCACAAAGGTTAGCGCACAGATGCGGCATGAGGCGGCAAAAAAAGATGCGGCCCTGGCCGCCATGCAGCAGACGATAGAGGAGCTGATGGAGGAGAAGCAGGACTGGTCGCGGCGTGCTCGCGCGAGTGAGGCGGCGCTGGCGGAGCGCTACGCGCAGTACAGGCAGCACGAGAAGGCGTGGGAGATGGAGGTGGCAGAGTTGCTGCAGTCAAGGAACGCTGTTGCATCCGCCGCTGCTGCTCCTGCTGTAGAAGCATCCCCTGTTGTAGCGGCGGAGGTTGAACCGAAGGTCGAAGATACAACTGCGGCGGAGAGGGCTGCTGCAGAAGCAAGGAAATGGAGGAACCAACTTGCATGTCTTCAGGAGGAGTTAGATGCAAAGAGCGCTGCGCTAGAGCGTATTCAGCAGGAACGCGACGACCTGCAGTCCGCGCACGCCACACTGCAGGCGAGCAGCCAGGAAACTGCCGCAGCGCACCAAGCACGCATTGCAACGTTGGAGCGTCAGTTGCAGCCGTTGGAGTCAGAGCTTCAGACGCAGGCGGAAACTATCCGCGCCGCATTACAAATGGTGGACGAGCTGAGAGCCGCACACCGCACAGAGGTGGCAGCGCTCAACAAGTCACACACAGCAATAATACACGAGAAGGAGACAGCGTTGGGGAAGCTAGAAGCGGCGAGGACTCGCATTCAGACGGAGTTGACGGATGTCACCGCGCTCATGGAACAGCGCACGGCTGAGCTTCAAGCTGTGACAGCGGCCAGGGATGCGGCACAGGCGGCTCTCGCGGAGAGAGATCAAGCTTCGGTAGCGGACTGCTCCTCTGTCATGGTTGCCGTGTCGACTCCATTGCGACTCCCACCTCCGGATGTTAGCGGCGGTAAGGCTGGCGGGAGCCAAGACGGCACTGGACCTGACGAGGAGACGGTGGACAGCCCGAGCAAGTCAGGCGAGGGCGACAATGATGATAGTACAGACTTTGTGTCGCGGTGCACCAACGTGCGCAAGCTGCAACAGTCGCTCAAGCGAATGAGTCGGGAGCGGAATGCCCTGGTACGGAAGCTGGAGCATCGCGGAACGGCCCTGGTTGAAATGGAGACGGAGCTAGAGGCGGCGCAGCGCCTGGTGGCGCAGTATGAGGCGCATATCCAGGTGCTGCGAGCTGATGTCGAGCGGGCTGACGCCTCAGCTGCGCGTGACAACACCGTGACGCCTAAAGCGACGAATGCAGCCGTCGGTATAACGCCAATCAACTGGATTGCGTTCTCGGAGGTGGAGCAGCACGAGGAGGTGGAGGGTACCCTGTATCCCACACCTGTGGACCTGATGGGGTGGCTGCTGGAGCATAGGGAGCCGCTGCGTTTCGAGGACTACGTCGCTCGGCACCTCAGCCAACGCGATCAGTTTCTCATTGGTGCGGTCGGTCCGCTCTACCACGTTGGATTTAGCTTGCTCAAGGCGAAGGGTCTGCTGGGCCACAAGTTTTACTTCCCTGTGGTCTGGCGCCGCTTCCTTCTTCAGCTGCAGCAGACGTTGGACGTGCAGCTGGAGGGGCTGCCCCTGAGCCCGGCGGACTCTGCGCGTCGTTTTTATCAGCTGGCGTCGACGGCGGGTCTCTTCAAGGGCCAGAAGAGCGCTCCAGATCCGCTCAAGGCGTACACCCTCATACTCGCAGCGCTGTGTGTGTGTCTCCGCCCCCGTGAAGGGGATGAGGCAGCGGCTACAGCACCAGGAGCGCCGGCGACAAAGGCGCAACAAGCAGAGGGGTTGCTTGCATCACACACGGAGAAGACTTCGGAGCGGTGCTTCTACACGGCCAAGTGGCGATGCTGTCAAGCCATCTTGCGGCACGTCTGCGATCAGGGCGACGGCGAAGACGAGAAAAGCCGACAACTGCATTTCGTAGCGACTGAAGGAGCAGCCACCCCGTTTGCGCTCTTTATGAAGCTCGCCCTGCAAGATGCGGCGGCCGTTCTTTCCTCTACGGGTGACTCAGATATGAGCGTTCTGCAACGGGAGATGCATCGTGACAGCCGATCGGACGAGGCAATGGCACCTTCAGCCTATAATCTCGCTTCGCTGCTTTCACATGGCTTGCTGAGTGACGTGCTGCCCCTGTCACGCTTCTCTCTACTCGCGTCAGTTCTTCAGCAGGCTGTGAGGCCAAAAGCAGACGTGGGCGAGGGCCGATACAGTGTGAGTCTAGCGTCCGAGCACAGACTCTCCTCTCTAACAACAGTAGCGCCGCGGCTTACGCAGTCGCAGCACCTCGCCTTCGTCTCCCTGCTGCTCTACATTGCGCGGTATGAGTACCTGCTCTGTGGGTGGCATTCGGTGATGACTGCACCCACAAGAGCGGAAGGGACGGTGCCCCCGCTTCCGTCTTTAGAGGCTCTTGGGGTGCGCAGCGAGGTTTCCTTCTCGGACGCTAAAGGGGCTCTGTATGCGCGGACGGGGGCGGAGGATACCGTGGAGGCACTCGTGGCTCTGGATGCAGGTCTGCTGCCGGCCATTACAATGTGCATCTGCACGTGCCGCCCTATCGAGCACGAACCGTGGCTTCTCACCTCTTACTTCGAAACACGTCGTGCGCTCGTGGATTTACACCAGGTAGCATTGTCTTCAGATGGCTCTAAGCTTGCTCCCTCATCGACTGAGCTGTGCCCAGGTGTTCCTTTGCTCACCGATACCCAACTGCGCGACTGCATTCAGCAGGTTCTGTTACCCCTGAAGCAGGCGCCGCCTGTGTCGAACCGCGTGGTGCAGGTGCCAACCGCAGAGTACGAGCGACTCCACCGCGAGCTTCTATCGCTCTATCAGACCAATGAGGCAAACGACGCGTATATTCAAGAGCTGCTTGGCGCGGTGGAGGCGATGTAGGATGGAAGGCGATGCCCATGATCATACTGACACCGACACGTGCGAGTGCGACGGCTGTCGCCTCCAACTTCTTCGTCTGTGCTACCTCGTTGATGCCTCTTTCCATCCGAGAGCGCTGAGCAGCGGTGGACTGTAGCGTGTGTGTACCTCTGCTTGTGTCGCTCAGCGGTGTTCTTATTTCCCCCCCCCCTGCCTGTGGCGTCGTCGCTCTTCTACTCGCTGAAGCGCACCGAGAAGCGAGTTACTTTTGCTTGTTACGCTCGTTGCTTGAAACTGAGCGTACGGCTTCGTCATAGAAGGTTCCCCACAAGACGTAACGGAGACAAGCAGGCGAGCAAGAAGAGCGCGGCTCAGCCGTCGTCATGAGAAATGTTCCTCGCAAATCCGGGTTGAATCGGAGACGAACTTACAGATCTGCGCACAGTACCTACTTGAAGCACACAGCGAGAAGACGCATCCCTGACGTGTGGCACTTACTTTGAAGTTCCTCTTGTTGAAGCTGGGAATGCATTTGGTATGCCTGTAGCAATCTAATGGCTGTGAACCCAATGTCTTCTCTTCCAAAACCCTTCCTTGATTCATGGCACCCGTTTCTTCCGTTTTCCATGTTTTCTTTTGTGTGCTGCGCCTACGACTGTTCAACCGTCGGTGTGGATGGACGCATCCGCCGAGTAACGCCGCAAGCGCCAGTTCTTTTCGTGTGTGACTGCTGTGCGTGTTGTTCTCTCTGTCAGCTTAAAGTTCGGTTGTGCTGCCGACCTCGACAAAAAGAGCTGCTTGCACACGTATTCTTCTTAGCCTTTTTCTTTCGCATCCGCGCTGCTTCTCTGTGGCCCTACTCACGCCTCTTACTGGAACGCAGGCTCTATATCCGCTCCCACGCAGACTGACGCCGATCTACCGATACGTTTCGCTTGCAGCACGCGGTGGGCGTTTTTTCCCCCTCCACCACCGTTTTTGCAGCGCTTCCTTCCTTTGTTGGAAAACCTCCACTCCCCACGCCCTCAAAATCTTTTATTGTGGATCATGGTCACCGCGGACGCGCTTGGCGAGTACGTGCGTGAGTACGCCGCCTCTCGTCTGCGCGATCCTGTCATGACGAGCTGGGTCGGTGGCTCCATCGCTCTGCTGACCACGTTGTACGTCACATCTAGCGGGCGGAAGATGGTGCGAGCGATGCCGCCTCCATGCGTGCGCAACATCGCAAAGACCATTGTGCACGAGTGCGATGCAACGCCGGTTCCACCTTCACAAAGCGTTCTTTCCCCAGTTGGAGCTTCTGGTCCATGTTCGCCGGCTTCTCCGACCACGCGCGCTGCGGCCTTATCGGAGGCCATCAACGCTGCCACCTCCGCTGTGATCAGCCACGCACGCAGCCCAGAGGAGATATCAATGTTGCGCTGCTTTCTCCAAATTTTGCGCATCGCGATTCCCACCGTACACGGGCGTGAGGCGCAGCGTATCATGCTGCTCTTCATCTTCATGTTTGCCCGCGCCTTTGCGGCGGTGCGGATTGTCGACATCAGCGGCATTGTGAGCAGCACCGCGATCGAGGGTAACCTAAACAAGATGCTGAAAGCCTTGATTACCTTCGGTCTCTCCTGTGTGCCGGCGGCCCTGCTGAACGTGACGCTGGACTACTACTCCGAGATGTTGGAGCTGCACTTCCGCGAGAACATCACCACCTACCTCACGGAGCGTTACTTGAAGCGGCGTGTCTTCTTCCAGCTGGCGGGCCTGCACGCGGTGGCCCACGTGGATCAGCGCATCACGGAGGATGCACGTAACTGGTCGCGTGTGGCGGCCGCCCTCTTCACCAGCGTCCCGCGCCCGTTTATCGAGGCGGCCATGTTCTCCTACATACTGTACAAGCAGACCGGCATTGTGGGCCCCACCGCTACCTGGGCCTACTACTTCGGCTTTGCGGGGTGGGTTTGGTTCTTCGCGCCGAACATGGACTGGCTCGTGGAGCAGCGGATGGGAAAGCAGGGCGCCTTCCAGGCAGCACATCAAGATGCACTTACCCACGCCGAGGAGATTACCGTGACGCGGGGCTTTCCTTTCTACGGGAAGCTGCTCCAGCGCCTCTTCAAGGCCGTCACGGACCAGTCCCGCTACGCCGCCTACGTGCACGCCCGCTTTGGTTTTGCGGAGATTATGTACAACAAGTACGGGTCGGTGCTGATGGGCTACATCATCTGCGCCGTGGCGGCGCTTCATCAAAAGAAGACGGCCAGTGCCCCCGCGGACGCCACATCGACGCTGACAAAAGCCGCCTACACCTTCAAGACCCTCGCGACGTCCATCGGGCGGCTGCTGTGGAACATTAAGCTCATCCTGGTCGTCGGCGGCTACACGCGCCGGCTGATGCAGTTCATCGTCGCGCTGGATCGCGCCGAGAAGCTGGCGGAGCTGCAGACAGACCGCACCGCGCAGTTCCCTGTCAAGCACAGCTCGATGAAGTTCCGGCTGACGGACGAGGGCAGCACCCCGGCGATGAACTTTGAGAGCCTTTTCGGTCGCGTGGTGCGTGGTGAGCACATTGAGTTTGTGGACGTGCCGCTGATTCTTCCCACGGGCGAGTGCTTGTGCCAGTCCATGTCGTTTCACGTCAAACCCGGGATGAATTTACTCATTATCGGCCCGAACGGCTGCGGCAAGTCGTCTACCTTCCGCCTTCTCGGTGAGCTGTGGCCGCTGCGCGGTGGCCTCATTATCAAGCCCGAGGCGGAGCAGCTTTACTATGTGCCCCAACGCCCCTACATGTTTGACGGCACCTTGCTAGAGCAGGTCATCTACCCCCTCAAGAAGAAGGACCTGACGGTGGGGGAGTCGGAGCTGTACGGCTACCTGCAGATGGCTGGCCTGGACTACATCTTCACAAAGTCGAACATGTCCTGGGAGACCCGACTGTCGTGGAGCGATGACAGCCTCTCCCTTGGCGAGCAGCAGCGGCTCGCCATGGCCCGCCTCTTCTTCCACCGTCCCCGTTTTGCCATATTGGACGAGTGCAGCAGCCTCATCGACCTCGACGTCGAGAGGCAGATGTACGACCGCTGCGTTGAGCTCGGTATCACAGTGATCACGATCGCGCACCGCCGCAGCGTGTGGCAGTACCACAACTGGATCCTCTACTTCGACGGCAGCGGCGGGTATATGTTCTCACCCCTGCATTACACGGACGGGGCTTCAGCGCTGGTGCTTTCGTGTGTCACGTCTGCGACGGATGCCGCGCAGGTCGGGAGGGAGGTCCGCATCCCCGTGACGAACCGCCTCTGTGGGCAGGAGGACACCAACGAGGCGAGTCAGAACGAGGGTCGCCTACTCGCTGCTACCGACCACCATCACACGCGAAATGCACCGATGACGGTCGCGCCCGCGCCTCAGCCTGTGCAGAGCGCTCACGATGAACCAACAAGGGAGACGGATGTGAAAGAAGGCGATGAGGGGCTGAGGACCACCCCTGATGGGGCGCCAACCCAGCAGCTGGAGGAGAGGGCGACGCAGGCGGGGCCGGCGCACAAGCGCGAGCGTCGGAACTTCCGCCGGAATGGGGCAGGGGCGGTGAGGATTTCTTTCCCAGGCGAGGACGGCAACTCTGAATAGTATCCTGCGGCGGCGAGCGTCCATAGTTCTGTAGAAGAGCGTGGTTTCGAGAAACCTCCTTTGTTTATCATTGTGGGAGAGTTTCTGGTGCTCCGTTGCTTTCCATGCATATCTTCGGTAGCATGCGCCGACGCTCTCTTTCTGAATATGTGCTGCGCTTTGTTTCATGCAGAAGCAGACCGCCGCTCTTGTTCCTCTGAGTTGGGTGGTGGGGTGCTGTTGCCCTGTTGAATCCTTTTTGTTGTATCGATACGCTACTCGAGGGCCTTTTTCTTTCTTTTCCCGCCCTTCTAGCTGCCTGAAGCTGGCGGATGGTCGACGCGGCGCCTGAGCTTCCCGCGTACTCTCTACATATATATATATATATATATACATACGTACCTATATATATTCTGATCACTCACCGAAATGGCGTGCTTTCCTTCCTGATGGAGAGATTGGGCTATCGCTGACGGCACTTTCGCATTGCGCTGCTGCATTGCTGGAGTTTCGTGCGCCGGCTTCTGTGTGCTGAATACATTCACACCGAGGTACATTTAGGTGAAGGTTCGCCGCGTTGGACATCGAAGACGGAAATGCCCTCGGTATATATATATACATATATAAATTTTTCCTTCCTTTTCTTGGAGCTTGTGTCTACGACTTGTGTAAAACATGCCATCGGTGCTCCTGTGGAGATTGCTTCCAGAAGTGAGCATCGATAACATGCAGGCGTGTACCCACAGGGACAGCGAAGTGTGAAGTGCACACTTCGTCTAGTTGCATCAATAGTGAATGGCTGGCATTTCGTGCTTTCCGTCCTCTCTCATTGAAATTACTCGATGTGCAGCACCTGCAAGGATCAACCCAGGCTCAATGCACCTCGTGGCCCTCTGCTGCTTGCCCGATCGTAGCTCAAGTTACGGGAGTTCTGTGACGCTGCTCATGCTCATGTAAAGCGTGCTCTTTGCCTCTCCCCTTCTCTGCCCCCCCCTCTTATTCTCCTGCCTCTTTTTTTTTTTTGCCTTCTTGCTGTTGTGACTGCTATTGTTTTCGCCGTATCCATCGTAAGTCCGTGAAAGACCCACTCTGCACTCACTGAGGATTCTTTTTGTGTACTTGCCGACACATTTCAATACGAAGGGCTGCTACACAACTGAAATTCCTGAAATACTCCCCGCATCACGAAAGACAGGAAATTTACATTCAATCCACATAAAGCTCGAAGAAGGAGAGAAGAAAAGGGAGCCGTACAACTCTTTTTTGATTCTGTCAGAGCAAAGCCGTTGCTGCACAATCAACTTACAAATAGTGTATCGTAACAAAGTCAAAGTGAAACTTTTTGTTTCTTGATTTTTAGAACAGCAGCTTTCACCATCCCTCTTACCGTTTCTCTCGTTTTCGATTGTATCCGTCAGTGTCTGGGGCTTTATTTCTCATCTAATTTCCAGCTGTATTCTCTCCTTTGCCTTTCTCATCAGGGTGCGGTGGCTTCCTCCCCAACTTCTCCACACCCCAACACGGCGTATTTGAGAGTCTATCATTCCGCTCTTGCTGGTTGTGGCTGCTTTGGGAGTATATTGTGCCAACGTGCTTCTGCTGCACGCGCACCTTCTGTGATCTCCAGTATCCTGCGCCTGCTTTCATTTTCCTCCAGGCTGGGTAGCCCGCCGATGCAGGTGTGCAAGTAAGTTCTTCGTTATTATTACATCTGAGCCCCGCTTTGCTGTTCTTGATCTCTCACGTACCACCCTTAGCTTTTTTTCCCCCCATTTTTTAACTTTTTGGTTGCTATCAGTTTAGATCGGTAGCACGTAGCTTTGTCGCTCTCGATTTTGGTTTTCTGTGAGCCCATCACGTAACTGTGTTCAACCTTATTTTCTCGTCTTTTTATTTTCTGATCCCTTCTTTTGTTTTATTTTTTAAATTGAAACCTGAAGTACACATCCCTTGCTGCTTCGGTGCCCTGTGCGAGCTGTTGCTTTCTTTTTTCATCCCCTGCATGGATTGGCTTCTCGCTGAGTTCTCGGGAACTGTCCAATTATTGTTTCTTGCGTTATTTACGAGTGTGAGCGTGCTGCTTTTTGTGTGTTTTAGTACTTCTTTCATTTTATCTTTTAGGTTGTTTTGCTTCGTTTGCTTGCAGCTTAACCACTCTTCTACTCTTAAACAAACCAACTAACAAACCGAAAGGTTGAAGGAGATCTGTTTCTCTTTTATGATTATCATTTTTTGAATTCGTCCGCATTCGCTCAGCGAGCACAAAGTGTGTTGCTTTGCCGGTGGTAAAGTGTCTTTTGTCTCTATCTTCACGCCTTTTTCTTTTTTCTGGAGGCTCGGCTGTCTGCTGTGTCGTTGACGTGCGTGCGCAACATCGCCAGAGAAGCGTTGCTACTTGCCGTGTCGGTCCGTCTGCAAGTGCACTTACGACCCACCCCCAACACACACGAGACCCACAATCCGGAGCCCTCGTTGGTATTGCACAGAGATGAATTCTCCGACTCCGTTGTCCAACGAAGCGGTCGCCACCGACCTGCCTTCGCGATCGCTGCACACCCTTCCCCTGGACGGTGTCTCCACCGTAACCACCGAGTCTCTGACGCCCTCCCCGCTTCTTCTGCTGCTGCCCAGTGCCCACGATGAAAACCTAACCGTGCGCAGCGCCACGTCCGATACCGCCACCGTGATGCCCCCTCCGGCGCCTGCCAGCGCCAAAAATATCCCGTTGCTGTCAACGAACAGTCTTCAATCCCTTTTTTCAAAGAACATGCCCTCCAACTTTCTTGGTGCACGCCGGCCCACCTGCTCGGAGCAGGCGTCCGGCATCGTGTCACGTGGGTCGTACCTGAAGTGTGAGGGGGAGTCGCAGGTGGATGACCTCCTGCTGGAGGCGACACAGGCGTTCCGTGGCTCCTTTCACATACGGGAAAGTGTTGTAGAGGCAGCGCCTGCTGCTGATGTTGCTGAGGTGGCCAAGGAGGAGCCCGTGGGAACGGCAAAGGCAGCGATGGACCCACTAGCAGACGATGGTGGCAATTCAAAGACTTCGCCACTGATGCAGCGCATGAGGCCGCAGAGCCTCAGTCGGACGCCCTTTCAACTGGAGATGAGTGCAAAGATAAACACCTCCGAAGGCGTCGAGTGCGTGGAGTCGTATGACCCGCATCTGCGAAAGATTGTGACGTACAACGTGATGTCGTCCTTCTCGTTGGACTCGCCCTACACGGCGCCGTCCGCTGAGGAGATCCGCTCCAACACCACGCTGTGCCCCGGAACACTTGCGCACAGTCGTTGCTCGTCTCTCCCACCACCAGTCTGCTCCCTTAGTGGGAGTCCGATGGCGACGAACGTTTCAGCCCAGACGGCCTTCGGCAACGATTGCGGACTGCCACACTCCCTCATGCGCTTCCCCGTCTTCAACGGTTTGAGCGACGCGGTGTGGAGCCCCAATTCACGATACAACCGCCGCAGCACCAGCATCCTATCGTGTGGGAGGTCGAAGAGCGGGACGCCGACAACGCAGGAGAGTGCAGCCGCCGTCACGCTACCCGTGATTCCACGGAATTGCCCAACGAGCGCTTCCCACAAGAAAGCCGGCGCCGTTATGAACAACCGTTGGAGGGAAAAGAATGGGGTGCAGGGGTCGATGCTGATGGACTCCCCGGCCCACCTCAGCGAAGGCATCAGCGGCTTTCTTCCTACGCTGTCGCCTCTCACTTCATTAAGCGCAATGGCGACGACGGGTGCGCTTTTCTCATCGGAGGAGATCGTCGCCCCCAGTCGCTCTTGCTCTCGATCGCTGGGAGAAGGCCGTGTAACTTCACGACGCCACAGATCGACCGCCCACCGAAAGCATGGGGGGTCCAACAGCGAGAGTGAAATCCTCATTGTTCCCAATGTCTTGCCCGCTGGTGTCGACGCCGCGATCTCTCTCACATAATTCACCCCGTCGACCCAGATTTGCCCGACCTTACTCCGCCATGTAGACGGCGTCCCACAGGCTGGCGATCCTTCCCTGGAGCCATGCGCACGGACAAACGAGGGAGAACAGTCGCCGATGCGGGCGATCGCACCGGCAGTCTCGGCACGCTATTGCCGCCGCTGCCCCCACACGTGCTGAACGCCGATGTGCACGGAATCGGCACACGCATTTCTGCGTCTGCGGCCGTGGAGATTTACGTAGGCGGACGTTCCTCTTCCGCGCGTGGCAACGTGTCGTACTTCATCGGGGTACACTCAACAGGACGGTGCACCCCATTTCTTGGCCGTCTTTCCCACGGGCCGAAGCGGCGTACGAACTGCGTGTGAGGAGGTACTCGGCCTGGAGCCCTCCTTCACCGCCCTCTGGCAAGGAATGGGCAAACCATCTATATCTGAACTCGCTTCTTACTTTTCGCTGTTTCAATCCTGATTAACACGTCACGACATCTGTAAAGTTCGTGTTTGCTTTCCGTGTTTGCCTTATATACCTTCAAACACATCAGCGTTCTTTCTCTCTCTTATGCGCGATGATGTATTACCCGCTGTGGACATGCTTTGATGCACGCATTTACCATTATTTTTTTTTTTGCTAAAAACGAAAAAATCTCTCTTTTTTTGTTCTCTTGCAGGATGAAGTTCTATCAGCGCTGCGTTTTATCTGTAACATGTCCACGCCGACACTTCTCCCCTTGCTGTCTTCTTTTACTTTGTTTTCTCTCGTGCTCGAAATCCATTTCTTTTTTGTTTTCATACCGATGTGATTGTCTCAACGTGCTAACTTATAATTCTTTTTCCGTTATGGCTGTTGTTCCGGCCTTCTGTTCTTTTTGTTATTTTATTTTATTTCCAAGGGGTATTGCCAGGGGCGGTGGCGTGCTATGCAGAGATGACCCCCTATCTAAACACAGCGAGACTTTTGACTGTAAGCTTGCTACCCTTCTTCCGTGGGCACCAGAAGGAAGATGGTGTACCCCCTGCAGTCCAGGCAGCATCTCTGCTACCACCTTCGATCTTCTCTTTTACCCCCTTTTGTATAGAGATAATTGTCAATGGGCGCGTGCTCTGTGCGTGCATTACAAAAGTTGTTTTCTTTTCTTTTCTAACGGATTCATCTTATAGCTACCGTGGTGCTAGGCTATGTACTCACGATGATGTGATGGGGCTCTACATGCTGTTCATTCAGTCAAGGAAGTTTTTCTTTCCTTTTTTTTTATTTATGGCATGAGGCAGAGGTCAACGGTGACCCATATCTTGATTACATTCATTTTCGGCCTCTCAGGCTTGTGCCCGTGTTATCCCTAAACCACTCCATGCGCTTATCCTCTAATTTCCTGTTTGTTGGATGTAGTAACCTCCACTGTTTTAAGGCCTTCCTGGCGCGATATCATCTTTGTGCTGAGTATCTTTTGTTTTTTCTTCCTGGACTCTTAACGGTACTTAAAAGCGAGTTCCGAATGACGAAGTGCAGGTGGAGGAGTGTAGCGGATATCAACATGTTTGACGGTGCTGCTATTTTATCCCCGCTGGCATCTCCTACTCCACGTCTTCTCGCATGGGACTTTCGTTGCCGGCTGGTTTTCTATTTTTTTTGTTCTCTGGACTGCCCCTCGTTTCAGTGCATCTCAGGCGTGTATGTTTCGTTTTTTCCTTGTTTCTTGTTGCGTTTTTTTTTTTTTAAACCTCGTCTCTTCCCTCGCGCCAGCCCGCTTTACTATTCCGACTTCACAGTTTATGCCCTTCACTGTACAGTTCTTTGGTTCTGGGCAGGCTTCATTTATTTACTTACTTGTTCTCCCTTTTTTAGTTCGTTCAAAAAGATTTTGGTGCGCCGTCTCTACCAACATTTTTTTTTTTTTCTGGAGCGTTTTTTTTTTTTGTTTCCGTTGTTTTCATTCTGTCGAAGCGGCGGCGGCGAAGCCGATCGACGTCTTTTCTGTTCTTTTGTTGGTACTTTTCTTTTTATCTGTGTTGTTGTCCACGTGTCCGTTGCCTGGTGTTCATACTTTACACTGTTTCCATCTTCTATTTTTGGGTTGCTCTTCTTCATTTCCCCGTGTATTTCTCCTCTCCGAACGGCGCGTGACCTCCACGCTGCCCACTGGGTGCAACTACTTGTTGCGTTTTCGACATCCGCAAAGCTGTGCTCTTCTTTCTTCGTAGCACTTTTCCCTGTGCTCTCAGCATGTACGTATTACAGACAGTGTCCAACGCGCAGTGCGCATCGCACTGGTGCTGTGAGGACGATCGACGTCTGCCTTTCAGCGCAGTCACTATCCCACGTCTCCTTCACGCACACACTTCATCTGCCGATTAAAAAAAGAATAAATGAGGTGTCAGTTCTAACTTCTGTAGTTGTGTTTTTTTGCTTACTCACTTTACTCTGAGAGAGATGCTAAGGGAGGACAGAAGGGAGCCGTAAGCGCCTCCTGTCAAGCAGTCTCAGCGGAGGACTCAATCTTCTCTTGTTTCAAAGGTTGTCACAACGTTGAAACGGTGGCGCTGGAACTTTTTTTTTTCTGTTTGTTGACAGCTATTCCCTCTTGAAGTTGATGATGTCCCAATCACTGGTCTGAATTTCTATGCTTGGATGTTTGGCTTTCATCTTTTGTGATCTCGTTTCCACAGCCGTTTTCGAGTAGCTCCCCCTCCTGGTCCCCCCCTCCCATCTGGGCTTTCCCAGCTGCGCAGTGAATTTCCTTTGCCCTTTGAAAGCGAATGCAGGGCTTCCAGCCGCTGTTGGTGCCGCTGTGCGAGAGGGAAGAAGTGTACAAAGCCTTTTTTTTTTCCTGATGTAGTTCTTCGCACAGTTGACGGGGATTTGACGAAGAAGCAGGAAGCTGGTGTCTTCCCCGCTATCGGCCTCTACGGCTGCGCTCTGGGGAAGGCGACAACAGCGATGCGACACGTTTTTTTTTTTTAATGCATTCTGCGTGCTAATGATGCAAGCAGTTAGTGCAGTTACATAAGTTGGCAAGAAGCCAGCACTGGAGGAAGCAACATCAGCAGCTGCAGGGGCTGTGTTTTTGTAGTGGTCGAGGGCGACGGTGGACTGTACTTTGCCGCCAGATCCGTGAGGTGGAGCACAACTAAGTGTGTTATCCCAAGCCATATCGCTGTTCAGCATGCGGATTGTCTTCCGTGATTCTTCTCTCAACCGCGCGCTGCCGTGGCGGCGATGCGGCTTGACTGGCACTGTGCTTCGAGCTCAACAACTGCAGTGGCCGAAGCGACGGAAAAAGAAGAGAACAGCTCACCTCCTCATCGCAATTCTTCACTGGATTCTTTCATGATGCACTCCACCCCCCCGCTCCTTCTATTCGGTGCCGTCTTGCGGTGCTGCTGTGCAGCACATCGCTTCTCGCTCTTCTCGTTGGTCTGACCTTCCACACCGCGCGCTTTTCTACGCTACGCTTCGAGCTGAAGACCTCCCTTTTCTTTATATTTTAAATCATGTGGAGCGTCTCTTGTGCTCTCCAGGGCAGCACATAAGAATGGAGGAGGCAGAGGGCTCTCCGTAGTTCACTGAGTCTCAAATCCGTTCCCACAAGCCTCGCGCCCTTCCCTCGAGCGCTCATCGCCATGAACGAAGGGAAATTAGAAGAGTATTTCTCGTGCGCCTCTGGCAGGGTGCGGACTGCAGCGACTGTGTTGCTGCTGACGGGCTGTAGTACTACAACGAGAAATAGCAGGCCAATACACGCCGTTTCCTCAATGCGCTGGCTCAGGCGATGCCCGCAGAGCCGTCAAGCTGGGCCGGCGCAGACCATTGCTCGTGAAAGGATGCCACGTGTACCGACACCGGTACGGACGCCTGACTGGATGGCAGTGCGCTAGGACCTGCCGGCGAGGCGCGCCCGCCCGGGCCCGGGAGGGTGGGGTAGATGGAGCTTACGTGATGATGGTGGCTCTCATGCTACTCAGATTCAACAACCTGGTCGGGAGAGTGCTTTTGCGGTGGAGCGGGCTGACGGCACCGGTTTCCCCGGTAAGCTTCCCGCAGAGCGGGGCACCATGGCCCAGCTGCATAGCTGGATGCGGTAGGGCAACGCTATATGCGGCACGCAGCCAGCAGCGTGGTGAAAGGCTGTGACCCTGTAGTATTCCAATCTGGAGCAAAGCACGCTGGTGGGCAGGCTCTTGCCACCGTGAGCTGCGTGGTTTGCAACTTGTTCGGCTTCTCTGGATGGCAACGGTACCATCGGACCTACTCCTTCAGGCAGGGGAACACCATCGACTTCGGCCTTAAAGGCAGACACTGTGTACACGCAGCAACCAAAACATATATGGGGGCGCCCACCAACTGTGAGCGCATCGACGACAACCGAAGCCGCATCCACCCCGTACGCGGCATTCTTCTGGGTCGAAGAGTGCCGTGTGCATGACTGCAAACCAGTTCTACTTGCCAGGTGTGCTCGGCTGACTCTTCGCCGACGATGTCCTCCTAATCCCACCAGAGCGCCGAGCGAGTGAGGCCGCTTCGACTTGAATGGCTACATAGCATTACGAAGTCGTCAAGATAGGGCTCTGAGCAGGTGGTGTTTGATACCTTGGCGGAGGTATGCTGCCCTGCGTTTCCTTCGCTTCTCTTCGCTCTTTCCTCTTTTTAAAAATTCGTGTATTATCCGTGAGTGCTGCATAGAAGTCCCTCCTCCTGTTGTTCTGCTACCCATGCGTCGCATGAATCCTTCTTTGCCGAAGCTGGATTGACGAAGCAGCGTGAGCGATGACAAGAGCAAAGCGATGTGGAAGTGATACGAGCGTTTGGAGGTGCAACGTAGCCTTCCGAGTCGGGGGCGGCCATCAGGTGTTTCTTCCAGCATTCCCGCAAAGCTATGGCAATGACGCTGCTGTGCAGTTGACATCTTCCCCTCTACACACGTTGCGCTATAACCACTCAAGCGGCATTCTGCTTTTGGCTGTGCGGATGCCTGCATGGACCCCGTAACGCACCTTTCTTTTTCTCGTTGTCTTTTGTATTCACTTTGCACGTGTGCAAGTGCGTTGTGCTGCTGCTTTCAGCGTCTACTGCGGAGTGCGACGGGGGGACTTCACTCCTTCGGTGCCTCTGTGGTCGGCAGGGGAAGAGGGGCAGGCCACTCCCTCGCCTTGGGGGTGCCGTGCGGTCCGGCACGGACGGCTTAGAGAAAATGTGTCGAGGTGTCGGCAGCGGTAGAGCTGCTATCCGGCGGCTGCACACCTTCATTTCCGCGCCAGTGGTACGTCTGCGTGGTGGCACGGCTTCGTCTCTCTCACCCCTCTAATGTCAGCGACGAAGAGAAAGGGACGGACATGAAATTCACGGCGTGCGGCATGCAGCAACGGAATGGGTGGCTGCTCCCTTCCTTATATATTTTTTCTGTTGCACTTCAGCCTTGAGAGCACGTTACTCTTTGGCTTTGTGCGGGCATCTTGCCCGGTGATTTACCGGCTGAAACTCGCGGGCCAGATTCCCTTCAGCCACAGGGGAAGGCACCACCAAGAGAGACGAGCATTGGGAAGTGCGAGCACGCATGAAGACGGCACACGCGACGTTTCTCTTGTGCGAGTTAGCACGCATCCGAGAACGGGTAAGCCCATCACGGGCATGCACAATCTCACTTGCCTGTTTGCTTCTGCTCTGCGCTTGTTGCTGTCCCCTGCTGATGCACCTGTGCCGCGTTAATATCTGGGTTCTATTTCCTCTGCTTCTAAAGCTTTTATATGTGCGCGTCGCTCCTGTCCCAGCGGATGTGCGGGGCCGCTGTGACGCCTTTTTGACGTCAGCGAGCCTCTGCCAAGAAGCAGAAGCTGTTGCCGGGGGGACGCACTCTCTAACTTAGGCCATCGCAGTGTTGGAGTGCTGTGCGTGCCGTTTCGTCTGTCTATAAGTTAGTGCCGAGTGCGCGCGCGCTTTTCGAGTGTTTCAAACACAGAAGACTGGGCAGGGGTGGTGGTGGCGGCTCCCTCTCCGTGTCCTGGCGTGGAATTCTCGGATACTCAAGCGACACCACTTTGCAGCTTTGCAGCAGCAGCAAGGGTGTGAAGCGCACGAATGACCTGTTGGTTTCAAGGTTTCAATGCTGGCTTTCTTTCATTCTTCGCTCTTCGTGCGTTCTCTCTCTATCTTTCCTTTTATCGGTCCTACGCTGCGGTGGCCGTGCTGTGCTGCGGCATGCTCATTGCTTTGGCGTGTACTCAGGGTCTTTCGGTGTGTACGCACAGCCACAAGCACTCTTCAGGCCTCGACAACGGCGTTGCGATTTTCCTCGCGAAGCCAGCGAAGTCTAAGTAGGAGTTGCCTTCTTCATCGTCGTTTTCATGTCCCATCATGATGGTATGGCGGTGCCTGAAGCCCCTGCTCACAAGCTGGCAAAACTGGAGGGGGGATCGCTGCGCAACCCAGACCCGACGTACTGCAGCTACTACGTGAGTCGCAAGCACCGGTTCTGTCGCACCGAGTGCAAGCCCGGCTCACTTTATTGTTGCACACACAATGGGACAGGCGACAGCGGTGCTGTGAGGAGGTCCGATGATGGGGAGAGCAGCTCAGGGGCACATGACAACTCATCCCCAGAACTGAAAGGTGCGAGCGGCACTGGGGATGTGCGAGTGCCGTGCCCCATCAACCCCAACCACACAGTGTACGCCTCACGTCTGGCGAAGCACGTGAGGGTATGCCCAGATCTGCGGTTTGTGACCACGCAGCTACCGTACTTCAGCGAGAACAAACACGCCAACAAGGGTGCCGCTTTCGTCACGCCAGCGCTGGTAGGCGACACGGAAGGAACCACCGCGAGACGCACTCACCGTGATCTATCGCAAGACGATCTGGCAAGGCTGATGCGCAAAGTGATGGATTGCTACCGCAGCTGTGTGGAACCGGAAATTGTTGTTATGCCTTCGTGTGCCATGCCGACGCCCACCGATGTCGCGCCCGGCGGCGAGGATGGAGTCGCGTTCACCTCTTCTTACCCTTCGTTTAGTGAGGCGTGCCCTGAACCACTCCACCATCCTGGATCGGTCTCTCAAAAGCACGGGCCGCAGCACACCGCTTTGCTGCGCTGCCTCAGCGACGTTGTGCTGCAGTCTTGCGCTGCAGACTCGATCTTGACGCAGTATTCAAAGCTGACGCCTAGTGTAGGTGCACGTTTCCCCGAAGCAACGCCGAAGCCGATTCATGTCGATGGCTTTTTGGAGTTTGGCGCTGGCAAGGGCGGTCTCTCAGTGGCGCTGCAGCAGCTTATCATGCACCGCTTGCTCGAATCAAGCGCCGTTGCTGCAAAGAGTGAGGTAGCCGGTTTCACGGAGCACGCCACATCAGAACCGTCATCTGCACCACCGTCTTCGTGGCCCTTCCTCAAGGAGGTGGCTGCGCAGCCTCCGTTGGTGGTGCTCGACATGGATGGCTTCCGCCGTAAAGGGGATGCGCGGGTGCGGCACTCCGCCGTGCCTCTGCGGCGCCTCCGCATTGACATTAAGGACGTGGGCTTGACGCAGGCCTTTCTGGAGGATATCCGCCCGTCTAGTTCGTCAGAAAAGACTACAGGGGATGCAGCAGCGGCAGTGGAGAAAGCGGCGTGCACACCATCGGACCACAACATCGAGGGGCCTATGGAGAACTGGGCTGTGCTGGGCAAACACCTCTGTGGCGCCTGCACCGACTTCGCCCTCTCCTGCCTCACCGAGTCTCCCTCTCTCTCACACGAAGCGCAGGTGCGACTGCCTATTGTCATCATCGCTACCTGCTGCCATCACCGGTGTGAGCTGAGGCACCTAAACCCCCCAGAGACACTAGAGGGCGGTGGTGGGGCGCCTGCGGTGCTGATGATGCCTGGGTCGGATTTTGCGTGGTCACAGGACGAGTTCGCCGCCTTGACGAGTATGTCCTCCTGGGCCGTGTGTGGCGGCTTCGTCAGTGAGGACAGACGTCTCATTGGCCGACAGTGCAAACGCATCATTGATCAGCTGCGCGTCCACTTCTTACGCCTTTTGGGCTATGCGGCTTTCCAATGCCAGTACACCACGCGAGACATCACCGAAGAAAACGTCTGCATTGTCGCCTTCCACCAGCAAAGCAGAGACGCACCCTCTTTGTAGAGATGCGCTAACAAACGGTCCTGGGGGCGCCATGGCGGGCTGCACATTAGTTTGGAACGCGTTTAAACACGAAGTTAAAGTACCCCCTTCCGGCAAGTAACGCCCCTTCCCCTCTTTCCTCTTCGTTTGTCAAACGAAAGAGCCGACATGCCCTGCAAGGGCATCCTTTGAAGAAAAATGATTGCACGCTCACAAGAAGAGGAGCCGCCTTCTGTAGCGGGCCAACTCTTCGAAGCAGCCTCAGCAGGGCGGTGATGTTAGCGAGCTGAGGTGATTGGACCTCAGCGGACTGCACTTTTGCTCCTCTTTCAGGAACATCGGCTGCTGAGACGGAACTCTCTTCACCTGCTATTCTTGTTTTCTTTCTGCGCCGTATGTATTTTCTTTGTGCACCACCAGCTGTTTCCACAGGAGCAGCTCAACCACTCTCCCTACAAAGGCCCTTCTTTCACCGGAGCGCTGACCCTTCGCACACTCGCAGCCCACGCGCTGCCACAGAGACAATCCGCTCGCCTGTATCCCTTTTTTTTCTGTCGCTGGACTCCTACTCGCCTTCATTTGCGCGTTGCCCTTGCTGCGCCGTTCATGTTGCTGATTGGCTGGCTGGTTGCGCATTGGAAAATAGTGCTCGCCGCTGTGGTTGCCATTGTCTTCTTCTCATATCGAGTCAGAAACATTTCTCAAGAGCCGCTTAAAGAGCGCGAGCACGAAGAGGGCGAGGACGACGCGATGAGCCACGGTGCATCGAAGCAAGAGAAGCTGCCACAGTCGGCCCAAGGTGCTCAGCCCCCCGACGCAGGTGCCACGGCGTCTCCTCAGGCAGCCACTACAGACAGCGTGCCACTCATGTCTAGCAGCAATGATCAAATACCACCCGTGCCGGGGGAGCACCCACCGGAGGGGGACGTCGCTACGGTACTGGACGATATTACCAGCCTCTTTGCCAGTCGAAACCCCAAACACGCTCTCCAAGGCGTGTCCGATGCGGTGCGTAACGTGGTCACCGGTGTGGGCCTCGGCATGGCCGGCATCGCTGCCGGCACCTACGGAGGGGCGAAGGAAGATGGGTGGAAGGGCATGGCGAAGGGCTTTGGTGCAGGAGCATGCGGTTTGATTGGACTCACGGGCTACGGCCTCTATTCAGGAGTCCGGCAGGTGGTGCGGGGTGTGGGCAACACCCCAGAGGCAGTCAGTGAGGTAAGCAGGGGCGAGGCCTACTGGGACAGCAGCTTACAGCAGTGGGTGCGGGTGGATCTGGAGCAGGATTTCGGGGCCCTACCGAACACCGACGACGACCTGATGGCGGAAGCCCGGAAAGCCTACGCCAAGGCGGAGAAGGATGGCACGCTGCCAACCATGGCTGGTTCGGCACCGCCGACGCCCTCTATGGAGACTGGCGAAGGGGGCGCGCCGAGTGCTGCGCCGGCTGACCCTGCTGGAGGAGCACCGCAGGGTGAGGGAGCGGCGCCTGTGCTGGCCGACGCCGCCACCGCCGAGCCCGCCGACTACTACGCCTTTCTCGGTGTGGAGAAGACGGCGTCAACAGCAGAAATCCGCAAGGCCTACACCCGCAAAGCGCTGGAGATGCACCCAGATAAAAACCCAAGCGACGCCAACGCCACTCTCCGCTTCCAAAACCTGAATAAGATCTACAGCGTCCTCAGCAACGAGGAGACTCGCGCCGCCTACGACCGCTACGGCACTGTGGACTCACAGAGCGTGCCGGATGTGGCCAACAATCCCATGAAGGAGATGCTGGGAGCGGCCTTCCTCGAGCCTCTGGTGGGGCAGCTGCACTTCTTCCTGGTCTTTGAGAGCGGGGTGCTGCTCACGTCGGAGATGCAGCGGGAGCTGCACCGGCGCCGCCGTCTGCGCGTGACAAAAAACCTCGTCGCGTGGCTGGACAACGGCAGCATTGGGCTTGAAGCGGCGGCGTTGGCCATGCGAGACGCCGTGTCAACGGCACTCGGCCCCGTACTCGTCTCTTACGTGGCGGAGCAGTATCACCTCAGCTCGCGTCAGCAGCTCTACAGTAGCACTTGGGCACGTGAGGTGGACAGCTGGTATTCCTCATGGGCGATGTCGGCCTCGACGCTGTGGCACTGGACCTCAACCGGCGCCCGAACCGCCCGCCGCGCCCTCTACGACAAGGATTTTGCGGAAAAAGATATCCTGCGCGTCCTCGGCGTGGTAGTTGAGAGCGATGTGAAGCATGTTGTGCTGCAGGCTTGCCGCCTTCTCCTGTACGATACGAGTGTCACCCCCGAGAAGCGCCACGAGCGTGCGGTGGGGCTGGGGAAGCTGAGTGAGATGGCGATGACGGAGGTGAAGCTGGAGATTGCGTCGAGGGAGCGTGCGGCCCAGGAGGAAAAGCTCCTGGAAGATGGCAACGACAAAGTTCCATCATCGTAAGTTGCTTTTAATTTTCCTGATCTACACTCTGTCACGTTATTATTGCTATTGAGCGGCACTTAAGTTAACGTTTCGAAGCTGTCAGTTGAAGGTAAGCGTCCAGTTCCCAGCTGCTGCTTCTTTGCTGCCATTGACCATGGGCAGGTGCTGTTTGTGCGGGTGACAAAGCCATGCCAGTGTTCCATTCTTGTTGCAAAGGGGATGGATCTGGGTGATTTCGTATTGACTGGATATATTTCAGCGAAGCGCGTTGTCAATGGGGGCAGAGAGCGATGACAAGGCGCTCCTATAAATTTCCTTTTTTTAACGCTCGCCCGCATTCGTTTTAGTTGGCTGATGGGGCCCTTAAAGGCAGAGGCTCACCGATAGCTCGCCGCAGCTCTGAAAAGGCTGTGGCTGTAAACATGAGTCGGGCTTTCACTTTACGGTTCTCGATGCGTGTGCGTCCTTTTGCGTCTGCTCTCCGTTGGTGTGTCAAACTTGTGCATCTCTTGCATCTCTTCTATATGCACATATACATGTACTCGTGAGAATGTGTGGCTACGGGTTGCACACCACGAACGACTCCTTTACCTTTCCTACGGTGCCCCCTCACGACTCTTCACGACGCCATTGCAGCATTGCCCCTTTGGTATTCCATCCGCTCAGGTGCGCGCTTTGTTTACGGCTGGTTCCTTTCTTTTCATTTAAGGGCCTGTACCGTTCACCTCTCTGCTTTGCATTTTCCCTGCTTTGGTTTCATTCGTGTGGCATTCACTTGCAACGAAGAGACAGTGCCACCACAGCTGCAGGGGCGTTGTGGCCCCCTCATTGACGAGGATCCGTATATCTATCCATCTATCCATCTCTATATATATATACATATCCATCCATCCATCCATACATACATACTTAGGACCTGCGCCACGTTGGCGTCCACAGTGGGTTTGCTGCCCTATTCCTGCGCCTCCCTTCTATTTCAACACAGCGCCACACACGCTGCAGCAAACGTGCTGGGCGGGCAGCAGCTTTTTCTGACTCTCTTTGCACCGTTTAGGGGGCGGCGGCTCTCCAGCTCCCATGCCGTCCGCAGCAGCGGCAAAATCGGGTGGCGCCGTGCAGCTCACTTCGCCCAAGAAAGACCCCACACACCGACCCTCACCCACGAAGCCAACTCTCACCTCTCTCGCCACAGACAACAACAGGCTGCCCAGTGCCACCGCAAAGGGGAGTCGACGTGCTCAGGGGTGGCACTCGGCCGTTGGCGGGGGCCAAACGGCAGGCATCGGTTCTACCACCGGCAGCAACGCCGCAATTGGAGATAGACAGTCGGACTCAGATAACAAAGGGCTGATGCACAACCGCGCCAGCAGCGGGATTCCTCGACGCTTGTCGGTGCAGTTCAACGAGGAAGTCCTCGGCAACGAGCCGACCGTACCCGCTCTGCCGAAGCTGCGGATGGTGACCTCGAACAAGGACGACACCGCCTTTCGGCAGAACATGTCAGACTTCTTGTCAGTGATGTACGGCGACCGGACGGGCAACAGCGGCACCGGCACAGCGAGTGCTGGCATGCCGACCACCGCAAACGGGGGGAGTGCAGGCGCCAGCCACAACGTCGCACAGAAGAGCGTCACCTCCCCTTCGCATCGCAGGGGATCGTCGCACCTCTCACCCTCTGAGGTGAAAGGCCCGCTGGTCAAGGGGCTCACCGCCAACGGCAGCCGCTACGGAACAGAGGACCACATCGACACGTTAGTCAACACCCTGGTGCGAGCTTATAGCCGGCAGACCATCTCTTCACGGAGCGACTTCCACGGCTCCAGCGGTGGGCCAGACGACGACAACGCGAATATGTACAATCGCTCGCGACAGCAAAACTACCGCCGTGCCGTGGCGTCGTCGCGACTGGGACAGGGCAGCGGATACGGCGGCATCGAGACCAAAGAAGTCTCCGTCTTTGTGAGCCAGGCCATGGATAGCTTTATCGGCCCAGGTGGCTTGCTGCAACAAGGGCTCCCCTCCACCCGTTCCGTTCTTTCCTCGCTGGGCGTGGACAAGAACATCTTCAGACTCATGTCCTTCAAGACCAACAGCAACATGCAGGATGTAGACACGGTGGAGGACTCATTGGGGACAAAGCTGGAGCCGATGTACGTCGGGGAGCAGGCAATGTTCAAGTCGGTCGGCACACGACCCCAAATGAACGATATATCTGTCAGCAAGTCCATGCGCGGCGTCATTCCGTCGTCTTACGCGCTTGAAGAAGGCATAAACGGGGGTGGAGGCATCGGCGCCGGTACTGCGCAGCGTGAGGTGAACAGTGGCGCGGAGCCCCACCGCCGCAGCAACGGCCCTCTTAAGAATCGCCTGGAAGGCATCAACTTGAGTCTCGACGGTGAAGCCAATGTGGGGAAGCGGGACGGCAACGGAGGTCAGAAGGATGGCTTTGCCAGTAAACGCGCCGTCGTTAACTCCTTAGGTGGGAAGGGCAACACTAATATGAATATGACGCGGTGTATGTCGCTGGACTCGAAGGCGTTAGGCATGGGTGTGGGCAACGGCAATGGGGGCGATGCGGACGACAGCTGGGAGGACGACGCCCCCATACCGCCGACCACCTCGACACAAGTGCTCGTGTCCTCCACCCGTTCCCTCCTCAACTATTCGAAGGCGTGCAACAACGTGGCCGTCGAGAGGGCGCTCAAGGAGCTCTTCGAGGAGGAGCAGCTAAAGCGTGACGTGGTGATGGCGGTGGAGCGACAGCTACAGGGATACATCTTTTCCCTCGAAAAGGAGGAGCGAGAGAAGAAAAAGAGGAAGAAGTGAGGGGCGACAAGCAGTTGATGGGGCACAACGGACTCGTCGCTGCCCACTTCTGCCACTGCCACTCCGGGGCTCGCGAGGGCTCTTAGTTAGTGCATCGAGTCAGCGTGGCGGTGATCATCAGCGCAGGGGAGTTCCGGTGGCAGTGGCGGTAACGACATCAACGTGAACTCTGCCGTCTCACCGCTAATTAGAAACACCTCCGCCTTCTTTGAAATGATGAGCACGCAGACACTGTCGCCGCATGCAATAGTGAAGCGGCCTTCATAGTAGCAGTCGCCTGCGTTGCAGCGGCTGTATGTGTTTCTCAGGAACACTTTTCTTTTCTCTCTCATTTGTGTGTTTGAGTGGGGCCGTCCTGAGCGTCCTCGGTGCTTCGCTCGGAGCGCTCAGAAGCCAACGTTGTGCGTGGCGGGAGCCTTGTTTTTCCCCCTAGTCAGCCCTCTACATATGAGACGGCTACGAAGCGAGAGAACATCGTGGCCCCATTGGCTCGTTTCCTTCCTTCCTTCTTATGTTTCACTTTTTGTTTGGTTTTCTTTCTTCCGCTGATTTTTTTTGTTCTTCGTTTCATCCGAGCAGCGTCTCGACTGCTTTCATTCTTGTTTTTGCATTGCTCTGCTCGTATGTTCAAATTTTTGTCGGTTGTGGGCTCTGTGCAGGTGTCACGTGTGCCGTTTTTCTTCGCTTTGTCGTGATTTCGAACTTCTCCATGTTCAAACTTTTTTTGCCCCCGATTTTCTTTTCTTTTCTTTTTTTCAACGTTGCTCGATGCGGTGATGTGGCACTCTCTTTCTGTACACTGTGTTCTGCTTTGTGCCTCTATTGGCATCCCTGTGTTTTATAGTGTTTTCGTTGCGATGAGTGCGTGCGCGCGTGAGGGGCACACTTGATATGTCCGTTCTACGCGCCAAGGGTTGTTTGCGCATTGCACCTGCGCGCAGTAGGCGGGCACGCTGCTTCCCTCTTTCATTTTCCTTCACGACTGCACTAGGACGCGTCTCCTCTGGTGCTTCTTTTCTTTCGCATCCGCTCGATTTTTCTTCGCCCTCTGTGGCGTTGTCTTCCACTGCAATCCAATGACGTCTTTCTTTGCCTATCCGGCTGCCATTTCAGTTTGTTTTTGTTCTTTTTCTTGCATTCGAATTTGACTTGTGGCGGCGGAAACGCACCGCCGATGCCGTGTAGACAAGGAGGGCCCGTTGAGGGCGAGGGACGAGAGTGGGGGCTTAGCCGCTTTGATGGCTTTAGCAACGCTGCGACTGCGGCCTCCCATCTGTGCACAAGGGGCTCTTGTGAAGTTGAGTTTTACCGTCATCCACTCCGGACATTTGGCTCCCGTTTTTCTCGCTGCAATCAGAGTGAGGGAGAGTGAGCAGCCCCCTTCTCTCTGTTTTCACTGCCGAATGCCGCTACTCTTCTCCTTTCTTCTCATTGTTGCGTTTCACAGTGATCTGTTTTCCTTCTTCGCACATGCCCGGTTGGTGAAGCGGCTCCACAATGAAGAGTGTCTAGGGGCACAATGGGCACCAACCTGAAATTCACACTACCACAGTCACTACTGCAGTATGGGCGCGCGCTGTTGCCAGGGGCGGGGGCAGTGATCCTGTTTGGGCCGCAGTGAGATGGAAGAGGTGAAGCGGCAGATCGTCATCAAAATCGGATACTTCGGCGCGTGAATGTAGGACTTCGTAGAAAGGAAGTGGTGTCAGGTTCCGGAGACGGTGACAAAGCTGCACCGCCGCTTTGCCATGGAGAGGAACGTGCTTGTCTTCACTGCAGTCTCTGACTTCATGCGTACCTGTGTGTGTGTGTGTGTGCGCGCAGAACGGCTTCCAGCAGTTCGGCATCGAAAAGTTTAGCCAGTCATCCTTCCTCTTAAACGCTACACATAGCCGTTCGGACCCGGAACACTTGGAAGAGCTGCGAGCGCTCGCGCACTCTACCATGCGCTACGGTTGCCAACTATGCAGGGGCGTAGGACAGTGCCTTATGGCCGTTGTAGTTCGTCCAGGAAGGGCAAACACGAGTAGAACTTCTGACTTGGCAGCGCTCATGACATCTGCGAAACACGTGGTGAAGCCCCTATCCCGGTGCGAGGAAGTGGACGCAGCCCTGTAGGGTGGGTGGCACGCTGTCCGCACTGACAAGCCCTCTCATGAAGGCTTTATGTCTCGGAAACGGTCCCGTTAAAAACGTGGAGCGACGCGGATGTGGGGTGAGATGTACGGATGAAAGTGGTAACTGCCGGTGCTTCCTCTCTGCGGCTGAGCGGCGAGTGCGGGCTGCGGCGACCCACCGAAGCGTGCTCCTGAAGATGTGCAGCGCGCTCACTGTACTCGGGGGATGAAAGTGAGGGGGGAGGTGAGCTGGAGTCTCTAGAGATTACATCAGATCACGCCCATTCTGGGCATGAAGACATAATTCAAGAATCTGAGCTGTTTCTTGATCTACTTGCCATCGGCCCAGACTTGAACGTGGCAAGAGAAGAGGACGTTGTAGAGGTGACATCCCCGGCCACGATGGAAAGAGTCAGAGCTGCCAACAACCGTCGATCTTTGTTCACACGTGCCCTCATGTACGTACGCGACAGAACGGCGGCACAGCCAACATTCTCTTTTTCAGTTCCCAACGTGGGCGTCTGCAAGACGCTGCAACTATGACTGTGGTGCAAGTACCTGAAAAGTGGCCGATGGCCACGAGTACCCGCCGTCGTAGACACTAACTTCTGAGTTGTACGCAACCCTGTCATTATGGGATGCAGATGATGTGCTTTACCGCGCACGTGCTGTCATGTCCCGCAAGTGATCCGCTGAAAGCGTGCAGTGTGTCTCGCATCTGTCACCGGCTATCGCGTTGCTTTTGGAAGTTGCCATGCTGCTCTCTTCTCGCTAATTCTGCTTTTTTTTTTTTGAAAGTGCTCGTGTGCGTCCGCATGTGTGTGTGTGTGTGTGTGGGTGCTGTGCAAGCGTTGCCACAGGAAGTGATGCCGAGTGATTGTGCGGTGTTTCTTTCTCCAGCATGAAGCACCCGCCCCGTTTTGATTCTCACATATACATGGGCTGTGAGAGGGACAATAGGTGCAGCGCCCATCATGAGATCTGGTGAGGTGGGGTGGTGGTGGTGGCAGATGCGCCTTTAAACTCTCTCCCCACTGCCACAAGAGGCACAGACCTATCGTGCAAACAGCCTTCTGCATACACTGTAGCCCCACTTGAAGCTTCGCCGCGTGGGCCGTGTGTGGGCTGTTCACTCCATCCTCCCACTTTTGTTTGCTTTGACGTTGATGCTCATTTTTCTGGGGCAGCGGCGGGGGGCAGACCGGCTGCTGCCGCCCGCCCCACTAAAAAACACGCGCGACGTGGGCTGCCTGCCACTTTTTAAAACTCCCCCTTTTTTCTGTTCGTTGGTGGCGTCGCAGTACGCGAGTTCGAAAACAGCGTGCTCTCCCGCGGCAAGGCTTCGAGCCCTCTACGAAGGCGCTTTCTAAACGATCGGGCGTCTCGAGTGCATCGTTGCGGGCATTCAATAACGCAATATTGGTGATGCCTCGCGAATGAAATCGGGCGTGGGCGCGTGCGAGGGGCGGGGCTGCCTCCCCCTCCCCCCGGCCACCCACCACCACATCCGCATAAAATAAGGTTATATTCCCTCTTTACATTCTCACTGCCCCCGAACGTGCCCTCTCTTACGAAGAATACTAAAATATGTGCTTGTAAGTCCTGCATGGGGAAAGCTTGCCTTCCTACACGTGTCTCCGTCTTCTCCACCTTGTAAACGGCAGGACACCCATTAAATGTATACATACATGTATCTGCAGAGTTTTTCTCGTATTCTTCAGTTTCCTTTGGCTCCAATTGAAGGTGTCGACGTGACGCAATACGCGCATTACCTGCCCCCTGATGAACGGAACACTTAGCAGCAACAATAGTCAAAGGAATTGACAACCGAAATTACGATTACTGCTGTCAAGCTGCCCACCTTCTGCCAATGGGGGTATGCTGTTGTAAGCGCTCGCTGGTGGCGGAGAAGCCCGCCCTTCACAGAGCTCCAGACGTAGGCAGCTCCGATCTCTCTCTTCTCAACCCGCTTTGCGACCCGCCTGTGTCTACGAGTTGGCCCTGCGACGACAATGACGCCAGTATCTTCGCCGCATTCTACACGAATCTGAAGGACAGTGATAGCAGCCAGGGGTCATTTGACCAGAGCGCGTATGTGCGTCGTCGTCGTGACGCCGTATGCGGCGAGGCGCTCTCCCATTGCCTCAGGGATGCCAAGTGGTGGACGAAGGGAAAGGGCGAAGAAGGGGAAGCGCTGCCAACGCTGCAGAGGGAGCTGGAGATTGTTCGGCAAGTACTGCTCGTCCACCCTCTCTTTGCCAGCTGCCGCGATGATGCTGGTCTGATGCAGGAAATGCTCGATGCCTTCGAGCGCCAGGAAACGAAGCTAGGAGAGTTGATAGCTGTCCCGAGGGACATGAACGCCTTTCACATTGTCGTACACGGAAGGGCTTCAGCAAAGTCCCCAGCGGAGACGAGTGACGACAGCGCACCCCGCCCTCTACGAAGTATGTCTTCCCCAAGCCATTCCACTCCGGAAATGGCAACGAGCTGTGTGCACTCAGGTCGTATCGGCAGGTGCACACATTGGGACGTTGGTGAGGCTTTTGGCGGCGAAGGACTCCTCTACCCGTTGACAGAGCGTTATAGGGATGCTTCTGTATGCGCAGCAGTAGCACCTGAGGAGGACAGCGGTGTGATGGCTACGACCAACACCACTGTCACCTGGCGCCTAAGTCGGGTACACTATCAGAAGCTCCTACGCCTGCACTACGATGAGCAGCTGCGCCGCATTCTGCATACGCTTTCACAATGCCCGCTGTTTCACACGCTCACGCCTGAGCAGCTGTTCGTGCTCGCCGAAAAGGCGTCAGTGCGGACGTGGGGGGCCTTGGCGCCGCTGCTGACCACTGATGAAGTACCCACGAATTTGTTTGTGCTGATGTCTGGCACCGTTGCAATGGAGTACGAGCGGACAGGCGTCTTTAGTGGGACGACCCGTATCCAAGCGGCTATCCTGTCTCCAGGCGATTGCGTGGGGGATGATGAGTGGTTTGCAGGCCGTGCCCAGGCTTTCTGCTCGGACACAGGTGCTGCTCCTTCCGAGTACGCCTACATTGCGCAGCAGCCGGTAGAGGCAGTTTGCCTCTCCTTTCAAGATCTGATAGATGTTCTTTCGTCAGGGGGCATCGAGGCGTTGAGGCAGCACAGCCGCAATGTGCAGGAGAGGGACAGCCGCTGCGAACAGGTTCGCGCGTCGCTGCGTTCGCTGGTAGAGAAGACCGTCCTCTCTCTTCTTTCGGATGACGACGAAGACACAGATGACGACGAGATGGCGACAGATATCGACTATGCTGCTGACGCAAAGCGGAAGCCAGGGGGTGCAGCTGATCTCCTTGGTTCGTCTGCCTTTCAGGATGGACAGCAGCCTACGCAGGAGTGGGAGATGGACGATGTGACGGTGAAGGGCGCTGACGTGACGAACTTCCTGCTAGGCCAATTCTTTTCACACCCCACGTACTGCCGCGCAGACGGGCGAGAGCGCGGGCTGTCTATGGCCGCCTTCACAGCCAAGCGCTCGTACCCGCAGGGTGCCCTACTCTTCGAAATCGACTACGACATATGCGACGACACCGCAGTTTCTCATCGTTCTTCAGTTGCCAAAACAGGGTCTTCTTCAGAGTTGAGAACCCATCTATCAGGCAATCCGGATCGGCTCTATGTTGTCGCCTCTGGCACCATCAGTGTGATGGACACTGACAACAAATCCTGTATCTTCACCGCAGAGCGAGGGGGGAGCGTCGGTGAGGAAGCGCTCCTGCCGCCTCTTCGCTGCATCACGGCCTCCCCACAGCGTACCCGTGCCGTGGTCACCAGCGACGGTGGGTGCGAGGTGTACGAGCTCAGCGCGAGGTCCTTTAAAGCGTTTCTGCGCCGGCCGTACGTGGAGGGCATCCGCCACTTTTGCAGCGACTTCTGCGCCCTGCCCTACGCGGAGTATTTCCCGGAGAACTACTGGCGATTTTTGTTCCACTGCGCGACGGAGCGCGGGGTGGTCGGGGGCGATGTGGTCGCGCTGCGTGGCGCGCGTTGCACCGACGTGGCCCTGCTCTTGGACGGCCAGGTGAACGCCTACCGCGAAGAGGTCGAGCCCGCTACGGCGGCAATGGACGGGCATACTGGCACCAGCGGCAACAGCTACAAGGCCGTCGCTACGTTCGGTCGAGGGGATGTTGTGGGCGGCGCGGAGGCGATGGAGGGCAGCGTGTTGGCGGTGTCATACGTGTGTGAACGTCGCACGCGCATGCTGTGTGTGCCGGCAGGCTCCTTTGCTGGCCTCTTTCACCCTGCCCTGCCATACCTTCGGTCTCTGTGGTTGCAGCACCGCTACAGGGAGGTGCTGAAGGCGTAGTTTCCAACTTTGCGGTGACGCATTGGGGGGTGATGCGCCGCACCGCAAGAACATCGCTCTGCCGGGGGCGCACGCACCGAGGCATCCATCGGGGCCATCATCGGACGGAGTCCGCGTCAACGGTGGGAAGCAGCAGCCCCCCTCTTTTTTGATATATCGGCGCTTTAGCAGTTTCAGAATGAGGCTTTCCCCCCTCTGTGCTCAATATGTATATACACCGCCGTCGTCGGTGCTCTGCACACTGCTTGGCGTAGTATGCGCGATGTGTTCTATCGAAATTCAATGAACGTTGCAACATGCAAAGTGGACATACACATGGATGCGTGGGGCTAGTGGCGCAGTGAGTGCCAAGCGGGGCTTTGATACCGCATTTCGCGTGTGACGCCTACGTTCCGTTCACGCTCCTTGCGTACTGGCCGTCGTGTTAGCGCTACGATCATCTTACCTTCTGAACTCTTCACTGTGACTCACCACCTCGCCTTTTAATGCTGTACGCAGGGCCATTGCGAAGCACTGACGGGCTCTGCCGCTGCCTGTTATTCTTCTTTAGTGTCTGAGTACACCGCTTCGCCTGAGTAGTTAGACATCGCTGACTCCGTTTGCGGTAGAGCAAAGGCTTCGCTTTCATGGTGCGGCATAGAAGCCGCCCTTCCTTCTAGGATTTCAGCGTCCCTCCACGATTTGTAGCTCCCGATGCTTCGACGCACCTCGCTTGTGCAGCTTCGTGTGCTCTGTCTGACGATGCTGCCCGACGGCGGTGCCCTCACGCCCGCTCTCAAGCAGCTCGGGTACACCCCCTACAGTCTTCGCTCCTCCTTTCAGCAGGGCCACGCGAGCACGCATCCGATTGAGTGGTCGAAGCTGCTCGACGGTACGACGCAAACCCTCCCGCCGAAGTTGCTGGCCGACTACGACTCCGTAGTTGGCCCTCCAGGGGCGATGCTCTACACCACACTGCTGCGTCAAGCGCCGCAGTACACCAAGGTAATCCTCGTGGAAGAGGCGGACAAGGACCGGTGGGCAGAGGACTACGAGGCGTACATGAGTCGCCTGCAGAAAGCTGCAAGACGGGCGTCTAAAAACAGGATTTCAAAGGCTTTTCAGAACATGCTGGCCAAGATGGTGGTGGGTGGTGCCGTATCCGGCGTCGCGTCCGCACCTCTTTCATCGTCGGCTGCGGCGGTGGGAGGCATGGGGACGTCAACGGCGGCCACTGGGCTGGGCCACTCGCACATGACGGCCTCGTCTGTGGATTTGCGACGAAGCTTTGCTGCGGAAGCCGAAGCCATGAAGGGTGAGCCGGGAAGGAAATCGTCGCCATCGGCCACCGCGATGAGGGCCGATGCGTTTGCTTCTGCGGCGGAAAAGGCGGGCAAGACGGATGAGAGCGATGCAGATGTGGGACTGAGGCACCCACGCGCAATTGCCCTGCAGCTGTATGAGGAGAGCGCGAAGATTTCGATCCCATCCAGCCAGCTGCTCGTGTACCGCTACGGTGACGGCTGGGAGCCGCTCTGCAGCTTCTTGGAGAAAGCCGTTCCCAACACACCTTTCCCGGAGTACGACGATGGGCTTCGGGTGCTGGGCAGCCTGCAGGAGCGCATTGAGTACGCCTACACGCTGCAGTACATTATTGGCGGAATCTGTGCCATGTGTCTGCTGATCACTGTGGCTCCTCGCTGCACGGCTGTGACGCAATTCGTCAAGGACATCTACACGGACTATCAGATGGCGTTCGGGCCAGACAGTGATGAGGCAGTGTTGAAGACGACGACGATAACGGATGCAACGGCGGTTGACCGCGAAAGCGACGCGGCGAGGTTTGAGGAAGAGTGGAGAAAGCGTGGCGGCTCTGTGACGCGCACAAAGGGCGAGTAGCGGTGAGGGGTGTCGGGGCCTCGCACAAGCTGGCTGCGATCAACTGGCGGTACTGTTGTTTACAGATCTTCAGGGACATATTACACTTGCATCTATAAAGGCAGCGGATGCGGATGCCCACTGCTCTCAGTGGCCACGTTACTTTTTCCGTTGTGGCGGTTGTCTCAGCGTGGCCATTTTACGGGGCCCGTACTCGTGTGCGGCGTGTCTCCGGCGTTCGGTTGCAGGCCGCTGCGCGTTGCTCTGCTTCATCAAGCATTCGCTGATTTATTCATGTCCAGATGGCCTCCCTTCTTCTGGGCTGCTCTATGCCCCTGCTCACCCGTTGGCTCCCTACTGCGACTCGAAACGTCTGTGCGCTTCACCCAAGCACATGCCTTACAGCTCCCAACATACAGAGCCACTTAGCACGCTTTGCACATGCTGCGCCGATCCTTTGAAGCACCATAAACAAGCGACCGGGCCGCGGTCACGCACCCCTGTCGTGGGGCTGCCGGCCCCTTTCGCTGATCTTGCGCCTGCTGGTATCGAGTGCCTGCCATCACAAAGCAGCTCGAGCCACTCCGATCCATCTTTGTGAGAGCCGATGCGGCGCGCTGCTCCCGCCACCGGCGGCGTTTGGCGGCTTTCTGCCCCGCCCCTTCTCAACTCTGAAGGCGCACGTACTGAACATTGTACTGATGCTGCTGTGCGAAACAAGGGCCTTGGTTCCATCGACTTGTCTTGCTGCGGCACGGAGGCCGTAATGCCACTTGAGAAGCCTGCGGCATTGTCTGCTGCCGCCGCAGTTGTGTGTGAGGTCAGGCAACCGCACAGGCGTGCTGATCTCCCACGACCTCTCATCCGCTCACGCCTTGTGCTTTCGCACGTTGATCGAGTAGAGCGGTGAACGCGCTAGACTTCTTTAGCTCCATCCCGGTTATCACTCGCTATGCCGACGCTCAACTTCACGAGGCGTAGGATGGGGAGGTGGGGTACAGCGGTGCAGCCTCCCCCCCCCCCCCCCCC